>OFHS01002707.1:0-19816 GCA_900245855.1 Calvadosia cruxmelitensis | reverse complement strand
AAATTTTTTTGTTGATACATCAACATTCAAAGGAAAAGGAAAATTGTTCCAGGTCGGCAGAAATAAGAAATCTGGCAAATTCTGCAGTGAAGACGTATTAGCTGCCACCTCTATAGAGCAGCCACCTGTGTATAAAGGCCACTTTTCGTAACCCAAAAATGACACTTTCTAGAGAAATCAACCTGGACAGAAAGGCCACCTGTCTATAAAGGTCATTTTCCTCAGGTCTCAAAGATGACCGTTATAGACAACTTTCACTGTAATCTAAAATGACCAATGGGGTTGATTAGAGTTATTCTTCAGGTAATCCGAACACGATTGGATGTGTAGCAACCATTTAACCATGTATAGACTATAACAAGTGAGCCAATGGACATATCAAATAGTAAGCAAGAAGACAAAAGAAACTCTGTTTGTTGGCAGCATGAGAGAGGATTAACTACACAAGTAGCAGCTACTAGCGTAAGGCAATACTGAGGCCACAACAGTATAAAGCTACTATGTCAGGGCTCGAAATTCACTTTTACGACCAGGGGCTATTAATGGCGCCTGGTTACTGCTTAATTTTGGTGAACCAGGGACTATTTTCCTTACCCAGGGGCTTTTATGATTTGTATAGGTCTACAAAGAATGATATGGACTGTTGGTGGAAACTACTGCATTCCGTATTGCAGTTAGGGCTTGGCATTTCCGAGAAATTGACGTTCCAGATTACCGAGCCGAGAAACCAGTCCATCTTATGTTATCAACTGTAATCCAAAGAAAAACAGACAGCAAACAGAAATAACTAAGCTTAGAGTTCTTTCAAATCAGGGTAAGCAGCTGTGCCATTACAAGTGAGTCAAGTCGACATTCGAGCGGTCGTGAGAATCGTAAATGTCATCACAACAGAGCCAGACTTTGACAGAGTAGCCAAGAACGATAGCAAACTAGTAGAGTGGTTACAGTTTTGATTTTTAAGTCAGCATCTCCAAAAGCAGCAGTGTTATTTGAAGTTGTTTCCCTCCTTGCTTTCGCTCTACGCAGCACCCAAAAGCACGTGCTTTGACCACTTCGCGCACAGCTGCTCACATGAATTTCGCATAAAAAGACAATGGGCGTGACCTTTACACTTAGAACAGCTGGTTCAAATGACGAATAGGTGTTGAATTTCAAAAGCCGTAAAACTGATGTAAACAAACATTCGCGCGACGGAAATCGCTCTTGCTTTTTGAAGATTTTCAACTTATTCAACGTGCAACCAAGACCTGTTGGAGAGGCAATTCCAGATGAACACGATGTTAGCATGAACACCAAGCGCTATTTGTGGCACCTGGCAAGGAAGCCTGCAGCTGCAGCCAGGGGCCAGTCAACAATAACGAGCCCTGTACTATGCCATTCATATACAGTAACATATGTCAATATTCAGAAGATTGTAACATCGGTCAAGGAAGCAAAAAGGACAACTGACGATCGACTTGCATGGCAATAAATCGTGAAAACATCGGGGGAGTTTGATAGGCAAGCCGCAGGAGGAGGAGGAGGGGTAGATTGTGAAAAGGAACCTGAACCATGTATCACAATGATTAGGATGATTAGGTCCTTCATAAATTGGCAAATATTCATATGTAGTACTAGTAGAGTGAAAACGCGCGATTGCATGAAAACTTCAAAGAAAAGAATATCCAAATAATATGACAACTAACTCTTAATTGCTAGTCAAGATCAAGCTTATTGTAACCCACCTGCTTGCGCGTGTTGTATGGGACTGGCCTCAAGCGCTGGCCCAGGAACCACACGATGAATGACAGGCTGTATAGGGCGGACGGCCTCAAGTTTTGGACGTGGACTCACGGCTGGTAGGATGACATCATGAGATGGAAGGCCGATTGACGCAGGGGCCGGAACGATAGATGGCATTGTTTCAATTGGCGGCAGACAGTTGACAGGATGGACGGCACGCACATCTTCACCAAAGCCAGGTTCAGCAAGCACCTGAGACAACACAAACGCTCTGTCTATAGATGTCAATTATTGGGGAAACAAACATGGCCTCGATAGGTACATTGAAAGAATAACGGAATACCAGTATGCTAAAATGCAAATGAATATATGTAAAACACAATGTGAGATGCACACATTTCGGCAAGCCACTGCATTTTTGAATCTGATGTGGAAACAGGGGAATATGTCTACACAACAGTGAACAGGATGGACTTCATAACGAAGTTGCATCTAATCGTCAATAATTGCAAGCAATCACAAATGTACCAATGGGACAATCAATGCCATGAGTTAATATCCATGCAGGAATATCCACTAGGCAATACTCTGGCTTCAAATTTTGCTATGCCTTCCTATAAACGTTGCTAGTGATGGTCTTTTTACGATTTACACAAGTCAAATGACGACACAATTGTCTGCAGCTGCTTTGGGAACAGTGAATTCAGTTCACATACGAGCCAGTCATGCATTCTTTGTTTCCACAAAGTGATATTTCATCCAAACAATGGAAACGGCGTGCTAATTGCGTAGTAACGAGAAAGGCGGGTTAATCGATCCCATTCACTACGAAATGTTTTCAATTTTCGCTCACCTGTCCATCAATGTAAGCTACGTGGCCACGTAGAACCACCCTGTTGACTTTGCCTCGTACCGGCATGCCAGCAAACGGAGTCCACTTGGACTTGGTGTAACTCATGGCGTCTGGGATTGTCCATTGCTCATCAAGATCCACTTCAACATAGGTGTTGTCTTGTACTGGCAGGCCAAAGATTCGAGTTGGATTCGTATGCAAGCGAAGAATGAGGTCCTGCAATAGCATAAACGTCAATGAATGTCTAAAAAAACTAAAAAATCCTTATTGAACGTCCGTTAAAAGGGGGAAATGTGGGTGACATTGCATGGTTGACAATGTTTGCTACTGCCAATCCTTGCCTGATGCTACCGTGCACGCTGCTTATATCAAATTAATGCGAGTTTTAATTAAACTTTAGCAACTACTCGCTGCCAACCAAAACAAGGGGTCGACATACAGTTGTCATAGACTTAAACTTGCCTTATGTGGATTTCGGATATAACCAAATAGCATACACGTGACAAGGATAGTATATGCGAACCACATATAAGTTATTTCACCATTACTTGCAGACCAGTGAAAAGGGTAATTAAAATGGAATGCTCAGTATCAACATACAGTGGAGTCAGGGCTCAAACTGCAGCCAATCTTCAGGGTTAATTTCTGTCGTCATTTGACTTACATCAATTGTTAGTCGACCATCACTAACGGCAGTTAAAAGCAGAGGCAGCATTGTTTCAAGGCCAGGGTAGCCTGGTGGCGGCTTTTCAGAATCCTTTTCTTCGACAGTATGAGGAGCTGAGATGTCAAAAGAAGAAATCAAAAAATATAAAATACTCAGAGCTGTGAGTACTCGTTACAAATGTAACTAATTACAAGTAACTAGTTACATTTGAAGGAACTTTAGTTGTAATTGAATTCCTTTTTGCAGTATGTAACTTTTTGTGTAATTAGTTACAAAAGTAAAGGAACGAGTACATTCTGCCTTGTAAACAGCAAAAGTTCCTTTTCAGTGTTTGAATCTAGTGATTTGTGATCGGTAAATGGCTTTCCCAATGAGCATCCCAATATCTATGATTGATTGATTGTCACATTCTTTCAACTTTTAACAACTATTGGCAGATCGTGTACGGGTCTGTTGATTAATTAAAATAAATGTCGTTATGAACGTTTTTTTGTTATACTTTCATTGAAATTTTGTTTGCCATATTCTCGCTCACGTGTTGGATAATGCACTTTGGAACTTGGAACTTTTACTCAAAAGTTCCTTTTTGAAAAGCAATAACTTCTATTTGTAACTAGTTACATTTGTAGAAAGGTAATTTTAATTGGAACTAATTACATTTTTCAAAAAGTAATTGTACTTGTAACTAGTTACATAAAAGAAGGAACTTTTACAGCGTTGAAAATACTACCGTACAGACTCATACAGATGTTGATCTGTTCTTTCCCATCCAATTTGGCATGAGCGAAATAGAAAAAGGGCGATCTTACAGTAAGGAGGGTCTTTGTCATCCAGGCATGTAGCCATTGAGGTAAACAAGTCACTGACTTATCAGTCACCATCATCAACCTCTTGGAAATTCAACGTAAGTGGCAGCTTTCCTCTATCTACTATCTCTGCAACATGCCAAAAATTGATAAAGAAAAACTAATTGGGGCAGCTACAACAACAGCAACTGCCTTGGCTCTTGAATACTCCTCAATCCTTGAAAAAGAGAACCCTTGTTATGTTGTTCCTGGTTGCATATTAACTGTGAGAACAGCTTCAGATATGAAACAGTATCAGATATGCGCATTGGAAGTCACACCAACAGAGCTTCGTTTGCAAATGAACCACTCAACCGCTCTGGAGCTGTGTGTTCAGTAAACCTTGAAGTTTATGCCAAAAACCAAGAAGGGATGATTGGTCCATAACCACGTTAACTGAAGGCTAATCAAAGGACGTCGTTGTCTACTTGCCTAAAAATCTCTTAACGTATCCCAGGCAAACACTATTGATTTAAAAGGTTTTGCTAGCACTGGTGAGGAGTCGCGTGTTTCATATGTGTGTCATCTGTCAGGTTGAATCTTTGTGTGAATGTCGTAACTACAGGGCCGTCTGATCGTTACTAAACACACACATTGAAGGTGTGAATTTCTCACAGGTGCAGCTAACCAGCTCTTCTTGATAACATCACATTGGCATGCTCTATTTCGGACTTATTCAGCGATTGGATTTTGATTAACTGAAGTGTTGCTATCTAAGGGACACCATGTGGGAGACATTTCGGAACTCAAAATATATGTTCATTGTTCCATAAAGCGACTGGTTTTATCAAAAATGGTTTTCCTAAATGGCGCCTGCTCTGAAGAGAACAACTTCAACAGGTGATAGTGTAACACACTGCCAAATCTAACGCCATGCCAACAGCACAGTTCAAACACTGTGAATCATGCACAAAAACACCACTTTCAATTGACAAACTGACTGACCATGATCCGTTGCGAAGCAATCGATAATGTCCATGTTTTCCCACAATGCGGCTTGATCTTCTGCAGTGCCTACTTCTGGCTTCACGGCAATCCGGCCTTTGCCAAGTCGTTCTCGGTCGTCGCTGGTGAGAAAGAGATGATGCGGACATACCTCACATGTAACAGGCACACCGCGCTCTTTCGCTGCACGCACAACAAGAATCTAACAATGGAAAGGCAACATTAAAAAGTTATTGTCAGGCACGACACTAAAGATAAGCATGAAATAATCGGCACTAAACTGCAGTGTAGGGGTTAATAAAAACGACAGAAAACAAACTTGGCATTGCGGTCTCCTTGCATGTCTTGTAACAGCTATAAACACACTGTTTCAACAAATTAATATACAGTCAAACCTGCATTAGCGGCCACCTCTAAACAACAGCCACCTGTGCATAAAGACCAATCTTCATAATCCCAAAATGACACTTTATATAGAAATCAACCTGGACAGAAAGGCCACCTGTCTACAAAAGTCATTTTCCTTACGTCCTAGAGGTGACCGCTATAGACAGGTTTCACTGTAACTAAAATCAATGGCCCCAAAGTCAATTATTACACAGTGATTATTCTTCTCAACTGAAATTCCACGTTCAGGTTTGCTTTCTGGACAAGATATCAAAGCAGAGTGACTCTGTTCTAGAGGGATCAAAATCAACCATTGAAATACAGTGTGACGCTCTGTTAAAATCGAACACGAAATGAGTCAGAATTAACCCTCGATTCCATTGCTTCAATAGCAACAGGTGGATTGCCCGAAGCCTGCTGCGTTACTCCTATTGGCGAAATGTTCCAAATCCAACTGATTACAGTCAAACTTGTATTAGCGGTCATCTCCATAGAGCAGCCACCTGTTCATAAAGGCCACTCTTCATTACCCCCCAAATTACACTTTCTATAGAAATCAACCTAGGCAGAAAGGCCACCTGTCTACAAAGGTCCTTTTCCTAAGGTCCCAAAGGTGAATACTATAGACAGGCTTGAGTGTATATTGACTCAGCTCTGCTAGAAAGCGATATCAGAGCAGAGTCATACCACTTTCCCAACGGAGTCATTTCACTCTGCAAAAGTGGTTTGTCATACTGGATAGAAGCGTAACAATATAGTTCTACAGACAATCCGAAACAAAGCAACACCGATAGAATATCTGGTGTAGTATAATCATCATTTAAAAGGGGAGTTATTTGGTCTTTCTTTACCGATCCAACAAGGTAAGTTTGACTGCAAGGAGAACAAATCAGACTGATAATCCTGTTGCTATCATGTCACCTCGTCTTTCTTTGCAATGTGAGCGATGTGCACGGGTCTTTCAAAGAGCTTAGCCATGAGAATGATAGCGCCCACAGTTTGTCCTTCTGCATGACACACGAGCGGCATAGTCTTTGGCCAATGCTCAAAATGCTGCAACAAAAAGATTGGAAATTTACAATTGTGTGACAAGGGATTTAGGCATGTGCATTGGCAATTAAACACTCTGGCAGGCTACACACAAGACCTGTCCAAGCATACAGTTAGCTGCTGCTTTAAAAAATTACCTTCCAATCAGGATAAATAAAACTCTTTTCCTTTCGGGAATACGAAACGTTTTCAATATAAACAGGAATATGAGAAACAAAGTATTGGGACTGTATCAATCTGAAATTTTCTCTAGATAGCCACGCTAGGCATAACGTGTTCATCAAATGCTACGTTACTAATCTCTGATATCCACAATATACATTCCAAAGTTTTGTTAACCATTAGAGAACATTGTACAGTGAAATCCCGCTAATATCTCCTCGGGTAAAATTACAACCCGCTTAATATCACTATAGTTTGAAAACCATGCCTTGTTAGAATCAACAATTTGTACCCACTTAATATCACCACTCGCTTATTATCACGAAAAATACCAGAAAAACATAGTGATATTAAAGAGGTTACACTGTACCCTGCTTAGGGCCAAACCATTTCATCCCAGAAAGTATCTGCATCTGAAATGCTACGAAACAAGTAAACAGCTTCTCTTCACTTTGTGAAACACTGAGCTCACCTTCATCCATAGCGCCATTTTGTCCATTTTCAACGTTGTGAAAGTGTCATTCAGGTACATTTTGAGCCCGGCTGAGGCGTGCGCCATCTTGGCCACATGTTGTGCGTTGTCAGGTGCGGCACCAAAATATAACGCATAGTCGCAACGTGCCCCATCCCGGGCGCACTGCAAAGAACACACCAATGAGAGCAATCAAAGGGAGCAAAAAACATTGACGATCAAAAAACAAAAGAGTAAACAACTATATTAATTGCACAGTTCAAATCCAGAGTAACCACTTGTGTTGACGCATAAATATAAATAGATCCCATGATTACTTAAGACAGCTTCAGCTTAAAACAGCCAAAGCCTTGTTTCCCTGTACCTTCGTTGCCGTTCTGAACGAGCGTGCGTCAGTGATGGGTGGCTTTGTGTTTGGCATGCATAGGACCGTGGTAATGCCACCGGCTAATGCTGCTGCTGTGCCCGATTGGAAGTCTTCTTTATAGTTTGCCCCAGGCTCTCTCATGTGCACATGGACATCAATCAGACCAGGTAGTCGAATAACATTCACGGATGAAATGGAGTCAATCTGGGTCTTTAGACGGGGCTCACAGCCAACTCGCTTCAAAGCCTGACACAGAAACATTGGACATTTGTTTGATAGCTTCAAAACCAAACGTTTGGCAGACAAATGAGACTGTCAAACTCAGCATAACAATGAGACTAGCAATACATCGGAAGGCAGCGTATCACGTAAACACTTGTATAGACAGACATTTTATAAACACAAACGTTTAACAACATCGTCACAACAAATCGGATTAAACAACAACAAAAAATGAGACATCTGGTGTCCTTGTTTGTAAGTTCAAACAAACAAACAAACAAACAAACAAACAAACAAACATACAAACAAACAAACAAACAAACAAACAAACAAACAAACAAACAATCAAACAAACAAGCAAACAATCAAACAAACAAACAAACAAACAAACAAACAATCAAACAAACAAGCAAACCAATAAACAAACAAAATAACAAACAACTAACAAATAGACAAGCAAACAGACAATCATAACACTAACAATTCTGTATCCTTGCCTGTAATAACAACTAAACAATACAGGAGTAAACGACTGACCAAAACTACAACTCAAACAAAAGACAAATACATAAACAAACAAACAAAATAATGATATGCAAACAACTCAAAATTATGAAAGCAAAGGCAACAGCGAATAGAAATTGCAATTTTTTCGCAATAACCAAACAGTAAAAGGAACTTCCTTCAGCCGCATTTTACCTCTAGGAACAGTTTTGCACATTTCAAATCGGTGATCAATGGAATGGAATGATCGATGGCCATGCGACGTGTTCGGTAACCATGGGTGATAAAATGCGATTTTCTTCTAGCACCAGTTGAACGCATTGGGATATTGATAACGAGGTCAAATTTGTTCTGTGCAAGGTATTCTTGGATGCTCTCTTCCCTTCCTTCTTCACCGTTCTCTTCAAACGGCCAATCAACAGTCTGGATCTGATTGCAAGAAGAAAACACAAAGATGAAAAGATACAACATTTCTAGTAGAACATTGCATAGGTAAGAAAACAATGTAGTCAAACTCGTACTAGCGGCCACCTCTGTAGAGCAGCCACTTGTGTATAAAGGCCAATCTTCATAATCCCAGAATGATACTTTCTATAGAAATAAACCTGGACAGAAAGGCCACCTGTCTATAAAGGACATTTTTCTCAGGTCCCAAAGGTGACCATTACAGACAGGTTTCGTTGTATGATGCTTTCAGAATCCAGCTACTGTATATTACTGTGTACAAGCCAATCTTGCGTATAAGCAAACCCCAGTTTCCCCTTTACTCAGAGTTATCAGCAGACTAATGCACTGTAATACAGCACATGTGTATAAGTCTATAAGGTGATATGGCATTAAAAACAAAAAACGTGAACTTGGTGCCAGAAATTAGGCTTATAAATGATAATATATGGCACTAAGACGTAATAATTTACAAATGACAACACATTGCATATTTTATTCTATCTGTGAATATTCTATGTACAACCATGGAGCATTCAACAGTAGAATTATATAATAGTTAACAGCAACTGTTGTGTAGTGACCTATGAAGTTAAGAGGCAGTGCGAATCAACCATGTTTGCTAGTTGCTATCGAATATAAAATGCCACAATAACGAGCCAGGATGACAAAGGTTTAGAATGATTGTATATTTGCAAGTAATCACATGCTGGTAGACATCGGGTAAAAAGGATTCGGCGCTCACTCAGTCTATCGGCAGCCTCATTCCCATGTCACCTTAGCTTGCATAACAAACCACTACAAAGTGTGAAAAAGGGATATCGCAAATGCTTACTGTCCGTCAATGATTTATAGTTCTTACCTTCACACCGTGTTCAGTGTAGAAGTCACCAGTGCCCATGCTGGCATACAACGTGAAACCAAGGTTCTGGAGGTCGTTGACAAACGGCAGCAGATCTATTTTGGCCTGAACAGAAGAAATAAATACATCGCAACATTGTAGCATGGAAGCAGATGTGGAACATGAACACTAGCATAAGAAGCAATTTCACAAGCAAATATCTTGGAAAAGCACTGTGTTGATAAAACCGAGTGTAGAAAGTGCTGCAACATGTCCCAGCTGTGTTATTACGGTTCGTAAATTAACAATATTCCTGCTGTGAGTTCACCACAAATATTTCCATCCACAAAGGCAGCGGTTGGGATCGGAACAGCTTTTAGGCAGGGATGTGATGTAACTAGTTACAAAAGTAACTAGTTACTTNACACTGGATTTGGATGTTTGTTTGTGCCTCGAAGAATCTTTAGAACTCAGGCTTTGGACATAAGTTTGTTTTGTCTAATTTCTGTTGTCCTCGCGAGATAAGTTTGGAGTGTTGTAAACTCTGTTCAAGTGTTCAGTCTGCTGCTCGTTTCAAAACAACTCGAACGGCTGCCTTATCAGCCTTCGTTAACGTCCAGTCAGTCTTAACTTCCGAGGATTTCTTAAACTTGAAATTAATTCGCCGTGTTGACGACAATTTGTGTAGTACAAGTCACGACCGTCTGGTCCTGCTTTTCGTTTCAACAACATTCGCTACGCTGTCTCATCAGCCTTCGTCTTCGTGGTGGCTAGTCGCTGTAAACTTTAGCGGATTACTTTGACTGGAGTTATTTAGGAACATTGATTTCTTGAATTGTCCACGCTCTCAGTCTTTTCGCGGAGAATTTACTCGCATTGGTTATCATTTATTTGTTTATTTGCGAACAGAAATCTGAAGCTTTCTATACTGTGTGAAAACAATGGAAACAAAAAGTGGGACCCGTTCAGGTCCCGGTTATCAGTTTCGGGAAACCGAGAATGAATTTTCCCGGTAATTCGGAGCCCTAATAACGAGCCAGGATGACAAAGGTTTAGGATAATTGTATATTTGCAAGTAATCACATGCTGGTAGCCATTGGGTAACCAGGATTCGGTGCTCGCTCAGTCTATTGGCAGCCTCACTCCCGTGTCACCTTAGCCTCACATAACAAACCACTACAAAGTGTGAAAATGTGATATCGCAAATGCTTACTGTCTGTCAATGTTTTTATAGTTCTTACCTTCACACCATGTTCAGTGTAGAAGTCACCGGTGCCCATGCTGGCATACAACGTGAAACCAAGGTTCTGGAGGTCGTTGACAAAAGGCAGCAGATCTATTTTGGCCTGCACAGAAAAAATAAATACCTCACAATGCGGTGGCGTGGAAGCAGCTGTGGAACATGAACACTAGCATAAGAAGCAATTTCACAAGCAAATATCTTGGAAAAGCACTGTGTTGATAAAACCGAGTGTAGAATTACGTGCTGCAACATGTCCCAGCTGTGTTATTATGGTTCTTAAATTAACAATATTCCTGCTGTGAGTTCACCACAAATATTTCCATCCACAAAGGCAGTGGTTGGGATCGGAACAGCTTTTAGGCAGGGATGTGATGTAACTAGTTACAAAAGTAACTAGTTACTTGAAAAGTTACTTTTTCTAGTAACTTTTCAGGTAACTAGTTACTTTGTGCAAAAAGTAACTTGTAACTGTAACTAGTTACATTTTCTCAATGCAAGAAGTAAATTTTATAAGTTACTTTCTGAAATTTTATTTTATAGTCAAGTTACTTTTTCAGTTTTGAATTCAATCTGGTTGATAATTTTTGAACTCAAAACATGCTTCTAAGAGCTCAATCTTTTGTAACATAATTTGTTTAATTTTTAACAAACAAACATTATGTCTAATTGTTCATTTTGAGCACCAACCAACATAAAATGACCCTCGCAACATTTGCTTGGACCTTTAATTTTGAAGAAAGTAATTTTGAAAGTAACTGTAACTAGTTACTTCTTGTGGACAAGTAACTAGTAACTTTGGAAAGTTACTTTTGAGGATGAATAACTTTTACAAATAACAAGTTACTTTCCATACAATGTAACTGTAACTAGTTACTTTTAAAAAGGAACTGTCACAACCCTGCTTTTAAGTAGTCTCACCTTGTAACTACCAATAGTCAACAAGATGCTCTTTTTAGGCAATATGAATCCTGTGCTTAGCAGCGCTTTTATATAAGCCTCGTATCGGTCTTCTCCAAAGCAGGCCACTTCACCAGTTGAGGCCATTTCAACGCCAAGCATAACATCTGCACCGGCAAGACGCGAGAAAGAGAATTGTGGGACCTGGAATGGCAGAATAACAGAAACTGTAGGAATCTGACAGAAAAACNCGGTGGCCAGAGCAAATAAGAAAAACACAAAATAAATAGAGTGACAAGGTGGGGTTATTGTTCTCTCCCTCTGTTTTATAATACTCCAATCCTGGTAGCTTCATCAATCAGTGCTCCTTTGAAACCCATAAGTCATAAGAGGATTGAATTGAAAGTCTTCAGCATATTTAACGCCACTTCAGGACGACTAGTAAAAATCAGGATTAGTTGTAGATATTGTAAAGTTTTGATATGACTCGTTTCCAAATATAAATATATTTCATAATTGTTATGTTGTACGTTATGCTGCTAGCTGTACGCGATAAAGAAACACAACCATTCTTGTTCAGGGCAAGACACGAGTATATTTTAGATTGCTTAACTTATGTACAAGAGGTCAAAGTCTAAGTCTTGTCGATGTTGCAATACGCAACTCGATGACACACATACATCAATAATCAACTTCAAAATATTGATGGCACAATGACACATTGACGATGACAATGTGTCACAAGACACATTGACAATGACAATGTGTCACAACTAGTTTCCTGATGGCAGTTAGAATTAACCCACCTTCACACCAACTCTTGATGATCTGGCCATGACATTGAATTCTGTGTCTACGGGAGCACCGACGGCAATTCGTGTAGCAGTAGCAACAAAATCATAGTCCAATGTTTTGGAAACAAATGGGAATGAACGTGACACACGCAGATTACATTCAATCACTTTCAATTGATTGTCCTGAAACCAAGTGGAAGGATGAAAAACAGATTGAACAATTTAAAAAGCAAAAAGTATGGAACAATGATGACTGACTTAAGTCTGTGATTAGCCTATTGCTTTGATGAAAACAAACATTGCGGAATTAAATGTGATTTTCTTCAGGGCCTTATTAGCAAGGACACAAGAATATAACAATTATTAAGTTTCTTTAATAGTTACAGTCATTAAACGCTGGAATACGAAAAGACAGAGCTGCAAATGTTCATTGATAGTAGTACAACGTAGGCTGCTTGCTGTCCAACTCAGATGGTTAATTCTCACAACCTGTAAATAGCTTTCTATAATTATATCATGAGTTTCCATGGATATCAAATTAGCTTGATGTAACCGTATGTGATTAGAAGTTCGTCAAGCAGTAATTAGCCCTACAGCATGTACATACAGCTTTAAGAATTTAACGGGGTATCTACCTTAGCAATGAGCTGCATGTTGAACGGGCCAGAAACGTTCAAAGCGTTGCCAACCGCAAAACAAATGCTTCTGATCTTGTTAAGCGTCTCTTCATTCAGATCTTGCGGTGGACAAAGAAGTGTTGCATCACCAGAATGCACGCCGGCGTTCTCAACGTGTTCTGACACAGCCATCGCAACAACATCGCCGTCTCGAGCCACGGCATCAACATCAATCTCCTAAAAAATGGAAGGTTAAAGAAGGACATGCTGAAACTGGAGTTAGACCAAATATTGATATTAAAATGAGGTCAACCATGTCCTAAGAGACCACCTGTTGTAAGAGACCAGCTTCAAAATGGTCAACTAGTCCCTTAAAATCTAAAACAACGCAATTTACCTCAATAAAAATAATTACATGTGTTACATTACTTTTACTCAGAGTATGCTACCAATTAGCAAGTAGTCCAATTTGTAGATGCAATTAACCTATACAATGCTTCTTGCATGTAATGTTTTTACGTGAGAATAATTACAACCACATTGTTCAAATCCATCTACTCGGATGTGCATTTTTGGAAGACATGATTCTAGTGAGCAAATACAAACACAGAACAAAATACAGCAAAGACGACAACAGAGGACGATCGTACCTTAGCATCAAGAATAAACTTGGAAATGACAACAGGATGGTCACGCGATAAGCAGACGGCTTGCGATAGGTATGTTTTGAGGTCGCTGTCATTATAGGCGACATTNAAAAATCAACGCATTTCCCCCCCACAGCATAGACTCTCGGGTTGCCATAGCAACCGTGAGTCAAAAATGCCAAGTAGTCAATTTCTCCCTCAAGATGGAAAAGGACAATCTAAAGTGACTGTGCCATTAGTCAATACGTCATAAGCAACTGCCTCGTTTACTCACTTCGACTGTGGTCAGCTCCTTCCAGACTGGCTGCAAGATTCCGATGCCATCAAGTAAGCGAGAGAATTTAAATCGGTTCTCAGCATTGTCAATCATCTCGGGAGAAGTGCCCAAGATACGTGCCTGCCAGGAAAGACGTCAATAGATTGCTCACAACTGTAATCGATCTCAACGAACCGAGGAAGACAAGTCACAGACTTATCGAGCTACCCTCTTAAAATAAATTGGATAGAAATTGTCTACAAAAGACCTGCATTTGTATAAAAAGTACATCTAATATCATCAATCCACTTAAGGAACTTTTCAGCGGGATAGAAATTAATCGAAACGGCAGACAGTTGTTATTGAAGGCATCTGTTAACACACATTTGTGATTGGGCAGGTGCAGTGAAGTAGCTCACATTGTGAAAAGAGAAGCCCTTATCGGTAACGCTATGCGACACCCAGGTTGTCTGCTACAATAGGTCCTTTCAGTAAATCCCACAGAACAACAGAAAAAAGGTCAAGCGTGGAGATTAACCTGTACAATGCAACTACGACAGCAATGTGTTGACGGATGCAACTTGCCAATGACAAGCGTCAAACAACAACAGTAGTGAAGACATTCTCAAGGTCAAATAGTTATGCAATGAGCAAGCACAGTCTATTAGATCGTTCCCAACCGACTTAACAACATGTTAAGCCTGGGGCAAACGACGCAACATTTGCACGCAACATTGTCCAACAATTGTTGGGCGCGAACGAAATGCTGCGTCGTTTGCCCCAGGCTTTTCTATCGGACGACGAGGACTCTGAAATAGCTGCATTGCTCCGAGCGTTAAACAATTTGGGCAAACACAAAGCTCCAAACAATAGTGTTGGCGATGACATTGCATTCGCGTTTAGCCACCCCCTCACAACATACAAATTTTGCGCCCAACAGCTGTTGCGTGCAAATCCTGCGTCGTTTGCCCCGGGCTTTAGCCTAGTCGTGATTGGCGATTACTCCTCTTTCACAAGCAGGGCCGTCTCAAAATTTAGGATGGCGTAATGCACTTTTCTGAGCACCTAAAGTACCTGCCTTGAACGCCTCCCGGATAAAACGACCCAGTCTGTAATATTATGTTCAGACCTTGAACGACATCAAGTAAAAGAGAGAATTCGGATAGAGTAGGTCGGTCTAAATGGTGGCCAATAGGTATTGCATTATAACCTGTGAATTATCCTTGTTCTACATCAGATCATTATGACAATGGTATTTACTGTCACACCCAGGGCCGATTTATCCAGGAGGAACTAAAAGCACGTGTTTAGGTCCTCAGTCTGGATAGGCCCTTCTCAATATCAGTTCACAGATTCAAATAAACAGTAACTTAATGTTAGATAGTGCAATGTGCAATCAACTGCAGAGCGCTTGGCTTAATGTTTCCCACTTTGCTATTTGTGAGCTAAAGCAAAAACGTTATGATTTGCTAATGAGTGAACATTTTATCAGAACTGTGGAAAGTTGCAGGCAATTCAATCGTTGCAAACGGGCCCCATTTGGGGTATATGTTTTAGGCCTTCTCAACGCTTAAAATGGCACTGGTGATGTCACCTGTTGTCTGTGAAGGGACATGGCAATGTTGTTTGGCAACTGGCCTCCCATTGACAACACGATGCCCTCCGGGTCTTCCTTTTCATAAATGTCCATGACAGTCTGAAATAGATAGAACAGCAAATAAACCTTACATTTCAAATACACAATCAAATGAATTCAAATGTTTGGAATATGAAACATAGAACATTGTAAATGCTTGACGCTAATCAGCAGTCTAAAATGCCTCTACAAATTTGAGTACGCTTTAAATAAAATAAAATTTAATCCATAATCTACAGTACAATGAAACCTCGTTAATATCGCTACGGTTTTCCAGTCACAAATCGGGATAATAAGCGGGTTGTGATATCAAGCGGGTACAAATAGTTGATTCTGACAGAGCTTGGTTCTCAAACTGAAATGGAACTAAGTAGGTTGTGATCTTAAGCGGGGTGATATTAATGGAGTAACACTGTAGCAGAATATGCATTGGAGTGAACTTCATTTTCGCATATCGATTAGTTGACTAGCATATTGATAGTTCACTAAACTTGTCAGCCCAAGATGCCACAAGTTTGCGTCTTTGTGATTGTTACGGTAGCTCAGACACTGCGCATGCCTATATGTGTCCGCCCAATAAAACATGATGCTGATGGGTTTAGAATCTAGGTGTTGTTACAAGGGAACTACGGATCACAATTTTAATTGAGGTTCTCCTTAAAAGAAATAGCTCCATTATGTGATCAGCACGGATCGATGTGCAAGGAGTTAGTGATGTAAAACACTGGCCTACCTCAAATGAGATCTCGTCAAAGTACAATCGATCGCATTCATCATAATCAGTGCTGACAGTTTCTGGATTGTAGTTGACCATGACGGTTGATTTTCCAAGCTGGAAATAAAAACGCAAACATCAAGTCAAGAAAAACAAGCCACAAGACCACAAGATTAGTATTTTGCTACAAGTGAACCAGATTAAGTCGCCGGACTCACCTTTTTCAGTTGCCTGATGCAGCCCACGGCACACGAATCGAATTCAACGCTGCTACCAATGCGATAGACACCAGAACCAATCACCATCACTGCAGGACTGCCCTTGTTCAACGTCACATCATCCTCATTTCCATTATAGGTCAGATAGAGGTAATTAGCAGAAGCTGGAAATTCGGCAGCGACAGTGTCGATTTTTTTCACAGACGCCGTGATACTGTAGTCGTGACGAGCCTTTCGTATGGCAAGCTCAGTACTATAAAATAACAAAATAGGAACAATAAACACCAACAATCAGCCATTATAAGCATCCATTTGTTCATGGCTTTCACACAGTTCCAGTACATACATAGTGCAATGATATGTGTTTATATTTGAACAATAAACAACTTCACTGATTCTTCAAGGTTTACACAAGTTCCTCCGTCATGCTAATAACTCATAGATGACAATCTAGATCATGTTTTGCTCGCTTTTCAGTCTCACTAAATGCAATTGATTTTAACCGATCTCGTATAACAACTCCTAGTATTTGCATAGTTTATTCCTACGACAAAACCTCTCTAGAACAGCCAATGACAAAGAGTTAACAACAATGGTATTTTGGACAGGTGACCTTTATCCACAGGTTAATTATATAAAAGCTAATGTTTAAGAAACTGGGTTGAGTGACAGGTGACCTGTTAACAGAGGGACGTCACCAACTAGAACATGTTTGACTGAATCACGCTTATTTGGATATGTGACAAAAGAATGGTTCAACCATCTACCACAACTGAATCAGGTTAACCCGTTGAGTCCTGGATACGGTTTATCTCATAACCCGTTTCACTTAGCATCGGTCCCAGATACGGTCTATTCCGTATCCCTGTTGAGCGCTGATATCTTGAATCATGCTAGGATTCTACTGTTCTAAACACTTCTCAATTGTTTTAGACACAATAGCCCTAACAAAACACGGTTTGTTTACATATTGGTGTTGAATTGCGGCCAAAATATTATTTTGCCCGTCAAACGGTTTTCACTCAGCTGATTGTGGATTCTGCCGCAGAACAAGGGGTTAATATGCAAAAACATATTTCGATCGCTGAACAATTTGGCATTTTAGAGCAGTTTTAGTGAAATAGTCACAAAACGCATAATAAATGCGGGACGTGGCTAACAAAATCCACAAAACAATGCAGGGCTCAACAGGTTAAGTACTGGTAGGTTGAGAAAACAAGCACTACAGCCAAACCTGTATTAGTGACCACCTCTATAGACCAGTCACCTGTGTATAAAGACCACACTTCATAGCCCCAAAATGACACTTTATATAGAAATCAACCTGGACAGAAGGGCCACCTGTCTATAAAGGTCATTTATTCCTCATGTTTCGAAAGTGACCTTTATAGACAGGTTTCACTGTATGGAGCAAAGCCCTGGTTTGCAGGAATTAGATGGATCCTCCGATAGTCTGGGGATACTCTGAAGGCAAGCAGTTGATTTGTTTATCTAGGGCTTGTACCTTTGAACGTGAAGAGCAATCTGTTTGTCAGAGAATCCCATCTTCTTGGCTTTCAGTAAGACATCTCGAGGTAGCTTCATCACGGTTTCCACCGGCGACTATCAAAGACAACAACACAATGCATAGTATCACACGCCACGCTAGAATAAGTTTTTGCGTCCCCACGTTCACAATTATGGGTACTTCAATCTATGTAGCCACAAGTTACATTTTATTTCATTAAATAAATGAGTATTGATATTCATGTTCAAAAACACACCTGAGTAAACTTATCACACAGCATCTTGGCAAAGGATGTGATGTTGTGTAACTTATAAAGGAACCACTTGTCGATTCTTGTCAGCTCGTACAGACGATCAAAAGTGTAGCCCTTGACCATTGCATCGGCCAGGAAAAAGATGCGCTTGTCAGACGGCTCGGACAGCTCCTAGGAACATAACAGAAACCACAATCATCAGGTATGAATTTACGAAACTATCACAAAGTCTCCAGACAATAGTATCACAATAGAAATAGACTGTTTAAAGTGGAAACATGGAACTTTGATAGCCAGTTGGGCTGTAATTCTTTTGAGCACAACATACTCAGGTGAAATTAATTATATTACAGTATACAGGTGTATTTATTAAGTAAATTGCTTTACGAAGAGGACCCCTAGGAAGACAAACCATGGACGCATCGAGCTGCCCTCCTAAAAGTATTGATTGAATTGGATTGGATTGGATTCCATTGGATTGGATTGGATTGGATTGGATTGGACATACAGCACAAACCCTTATGGAATTACTTATGCAAAAATGTAGTACAATCAACTCCGCTTAATTGGACTGCCATATAATTAGACCCATCGCTTGAATGGATTAAACACGCCAAAATGAAATCATTTCACCACAACGATTTGACATTTGGCCTCCAGATGACTGCTCTAATCGGTCCAAATGATAGTCTCCCGACGTAATAGAATTAAGCCAAGTGGAAAGTATCACCTTCGAAGTTGCATCTAGGTGTTAGTTGCTACGACCCTACCTTGTCAGTGGCATCCTGTCCAAGTGACTCAAAGCCAAGGTTACACTCATCGACCATTCGCAATGCCTTCTGTATCGCTTCTTCAAATGTCCTTCCGATTGCCATGACTTCTCCAATGCTTTTCATTGAGCTGCCAATCTAAAGAACAACAAAACCGAACATTCAAATGACAAGCTCCATGTGAAAACCATAGGAGGCAAACCGTATGAGTAAACCTCATGCGAGGCAACAAACACTTGAAGATTTGTTAAACAGGTCCAGCCGGACTTCTACAGTGATTACTTACCTTACAACTGACGCGACTGAATTTCCCCAAATCCCATCGGGGCACTTTCACGACGACATAATCAAGACTTGGTTCAAAGCATGCTGTGGTTGAATTGGTTACAGAATTCTTCAGTTCGGGTAGTGGAATGCCCAAAGCCAACTTGGCGGCAATGTAGGCTAATGGATATCCTGTGGCCTTCGATGCCAATGCTGAGCTTCTTGACAGGCGGGCGTTGACTTCAATGATGAAATACTATTAAAGGAAAGGACCAACATTAACATGTTGGAATCCTTACTCTGATACAAGGTGCGTATCATTTATCAACATCAAACATTAAAACAGTTATTGAAGTCTCTAATGCGATTTCAATATCGCTCATCAGAAAATCACTTAAGCCGGGTTTCCACTAGGCGGATTCATCCGCGCGCACGCTTTTTGCGCACACAGATGGGATCCGCGCGCACGCCAATAAGCATTTCCACTGTACGCGCAAAATTTTGAGCGGATTGCAAAT
>OFHS01002706.1:0-19816 GCA_900245855.1 Calvadosia cruxmelitensis | reverse complement strand
AATATTGGCTGCTACAAACATGATCTTGATCTTGTAAGTACTTCCTTGATGCGTCAAAACATCAAGGACAAACCAATGATGGTGGATGACTACATGCGACAAGAGTGTGTTACATTCTGCTACCATGCAAATGACAATGGAATGAAAAGCTTTGATTATTCTGTTTTGTACACCAACGGAGATTGTCTATGCACCAATGAAGTGTCAGCAAAATTGCCAAAAGTCAACGATAGTATGTGCAGGCAAGCACCGCAAAATTGCACCTATGACATGCTCGGTGAAGGATGTGATATAAACATCTACGGGTACCTCTCGATAACCTCATCTACGCTGTCCAATCTTGAAATAAATGTGCCATCAATCATTTCAATTGGACAAAATGTGCTCATTGAGCTGTCTTTAGATTCAGGTAAGTTTAAATCAGAACTTTAATCAGTAATTTGAAATGCATCGATTGTATCAATGTATTCCGAAAAGGTATTTGAAGGCAGATGCTGGAACTGTTATGTATTATGGTCATTATTATTTATCACAATAGAAGCGGGCGTGTTTGAAAACCACACTTAGTGATAAAAGTTTCAAATTGAGCCCTTTTGGTAGCCCTTTGAAAGGACTTTCAGTGAGACTTTATGAGTCAAACTTCGAAAGTTATACCAGTTTGTGAGCTTGCCGTGCACTGTATTGTTGCTGACCAAACCTTGATAGATTCATGAACAAAATTATATATCTTGTTATAGCAATACAAATCAATAATGAAAAACTCATAACATGCCTAACATGCAAATATTAACAACTCACTTTCGTCTCATTGTGTATAGCTTACACAAAATAGTAAATTGTGAGATCAAGCAATATTAAGCTGAAGTTAGCCGCTGGTCATAGAGCGATAGCACAATCTGGACTATAATAAAAATTTCGTCCATAGGTATGCAAATATTGTCGTGATAAACTTCTGCTAGCTTCAGGGCGAAGCTCCCTGCACTTACAGCGATAAGACTATGTCGTTGCGTATTTAGAATCTTGACGGTTTGTAGTCTCGGACAATCGAAAGTCTAAGAATATCCGTAGTCCCGGTTTATGAAAAAGGCCCCTGCTTCGCTTTCTATGTCGTCTAAATTGTCTGGCTATACTGACGTATCTTTGTTAACATGTGGTAAGCGTAGTGATTGTTGTAATTCTTCTATCCTAGTCAGATTGTCATTTCTACAAGGTGTTGCATATGTGCTGGCATCTACATTTTACGCAATTCGTGTCTGTAAATGTGAAAACATGGCCGATTTTTAATGAGATGGTTTAAGCCGCTAAAACCTGAGTTTTCTGCATTCTATGGAGAAGAAACAGATCGGAATAATCTCAACCCTCCAATATTATGAACATAATATCTCTCAAGTCTATAGATAACTTTTGATCACGTTCACAACAGGCAATGCATCACCGTGTAGAAGATTTCCATGTTTCGTAGCACCAATTATTATTTTTATCGCTTTTATGGTGCAACTTCATGATGAGCTAATATGAAGTTACATTACATGGCTTTTTGAGTCTGGGTTTCAAGAGTCGTGAGGAGGAGGAGGAAAGCGGAAAAGACGTATTGGTTACAAAGTTGAACAGTGCATCTGTATTGCAGGAGCAGATCTCTTCTTAGATTTGTGCTTATCATGGTGAATGAAAAGCCAACCGAGGAGAACTCGAACTTTTGCGATGACGATTCTTATCTGCTCCCTGATGACGATGGTGTAGGAGTTTTATATTTTGGAAATGACAAGGTTGTAGATCATGTATTATTAATGGAAGACCTACCTACTTTTTAAAATATTTGAACGTGTTGTTTATGATTATGTACAGATACTTTGAAGGCATTTTTTACCAACTTTCAATTTGGTTTCCGCAGATATCGCAGTACTGTACAGTTCATTGCATTACCAATTTCCTACATAATAAATTCATTGGCTCTGATGAAATGATTTACGTTGGTCTATTTCTTGACTTGAAAAAGGCTTTTGATACTGTTTCACATCAAATGTTACTGTCCAAATTAGGTCATTATGGTCTATCAAAGACTTCGCTACATTGGATCAACAACTATTTATCAAATCGTACTCAAATCCATTTGCTCTTGCAGTGATAGAATCGTACAGGTCCATGATTGCACATATGAGGGCATCAGGTACTCCATGGGAGCCGAGGCATAAAAGGATTGCTGCACGGGAAATTGAGTCAAACGCTTTTTTGAAATCAACGAATGTGATCGTGGCGTTGCGCTGATGCTTGCGGCAATCGTCAACGAGTTCTCGAAGTTGAATGTGACAATAGAACAAAGTAAACTTTGTCCACAGCTCTTCCTGCCGTACTGGAGTTGTTGGCATTTTTGCCAGTTGTATCAAATCATGATAATCTGACAGCAGAATAAAAATATTTTCCTTCTAATCTCATCACTACCGTTTTGTTTCTTTTGAAACATATAACATTTCATTAATGTTATCGCATGATTGGCAATTAGTTGGTGACTTTATCCAAGGAGAATTAGAAATTCATCAGATTCCAATGATCAACTGACTATAGATCATGAATTTGGCTTAAGTTATTTCGATATTCTTCGACATTAACACTACTCTGTAGTAGTGTTGCGCATCTTTCTCTCTCATCATATACACCAACGTTTTTATGAAAGTATAATAGATAGAGGAGCCTTTATATATTCACTACTAATTAAATAATCAAAATGTACGTATTTTTGCGTTTTATTTATTTCTGCAATCAGGTGATAATTATGGCAATGAACTGCCTCATACAAAAGCAGAACAATGTCATATCAAACTGACTTGCAAAACATCATGCAATAACTTCAATTCACATGCTTTTACCGTCATTCTAATGTCATCCTTTCACAGGTTCAGGGGAAACAACAAACTTTGAATTCGACTTTGGCGATGGATCTGAAAGTGTAGTAGCATCTTCCAATCGATTTATTCATGCATACAAATTTCAAGGCATTTATCACCCGACAGTTACTGCGCAAAACAATTATTCCCTTCCTTTGTCCAAAACTACCACTGTTACCGTCATTGACAGACCACGTGCCAGTTTCACATGTCACATGCAACGTACCAGTATGCATACTACTCAGCCTTGGTTTGTGGGTACAGAAACACCCTTCAACTGCAGTCTTTTGATGTACAGTGGATCTTCTGTTAACGTATCGATTGAAGTTTTCCATAGATCAAGAAATGAAACGCTCGAAGAAAGAGTCATCACAGCTGGTATGGAGTTAATGTTTATAAAGTTATTAATAGTTTGATGCTGTTAAACGTAATGTAGTGTTAAGATAAATACCTGAAACGATTTATAATTATTCTGCTTCGTAATATTATTAACTGATATCAAACTACTGATCAAACATGCATGGAGAGACAGTATCGAACAGTTTGTGTGCTTAGTGCATACTGCATGCACATCATGAAATGCCTGTGGATGTATTGTTTGATCACATAATGACCTAGCTCATGCCTACGCCTGTTAAGTAAAGTTACAATGAACGCGTTCGTTACATGTGATCTTTACTTTAGCAAACTTAATTACTTTATTGGGGGACTTCCATTTGACTATGTATGTTACGGCGAGACTGTACGGTTGAACTATCTTTTTTTGTATTTTTTACTTGGTTTTGTTACCGTTGATTTTATTTCTATGGTTGCATTATTGTTTTTTGTTCATTAATGTTGTATAGAGAGCAGGGAGTATATTTTTTGGGTTAGGTCAGTAGTGAGAATAAGCACACGGGTGTGCACGGAGTAAAAGTAAACCGTCCTGCAAGAAGTGGTGATGTCGTCATGTTGTTGGAGCCGAGTTAAAACATACAGTCCTCAAGAGAATCATAATAAATCGAGCAAACAATATATTCCATTAGAAAGTGCTTTCAGAATTCAACATTACATGATTAAAATAATACGCGATTCAATTCTCTAGTGTCATTGCTTTACTAGATTCTTTTGGTCAAAGCATTGTTCCTAGCATCTTTAAGAATGCTCAAACTCATGGCTACCTTCATTCTACCAACATTGCTGTACTACCATCGTTACACGTCGAACAAAGGGCTTATATCATGAATCTTATTCTACACATTTCTCGTCCGGGATATCTAACAATGATGGTAGGTTCCCTGTAGACTAAGTAATAGTGATTAGATTATATGGGGTGTAATAAAAGTATTGAGCAGTTGTTGATATTAACGTGAAATAGATACCATAACACATCTTGCAAGAAAATTATGAGAGATATCAACAATAACAATCAAATTCCAAATTAATTAAAAATATCTAATTATAAATATCTGATCAAAGTTGAATTATTTTAAAGGTAATTTAACGAAGGGAGGAGAGAGTGACAGAAATGTGACCACCATTTCAAAAGGTCACACTGTTCAAAGAAACACAAGCGAGGATTCACGGTGTTCGTTAGCAGGCTCAAAGCTATTCTTTGCGGCCGAAAGCAAGATGTCGGATTAAAACAGCGGTGATTATAGTGGAGATATATCAATCGATATGACTGCATGTGCATAGTTGATAGATAAGACATTTCTTTCATGCATACGTATTTTTCATTTATACGAACGATTAACAAGGTTTTATTTCTGTCGTGGCGCGGGAACTTTTCCTTCCAAGTTTCAATTGTAGTAGAATATGCGTTAAGAATCCAGCTATAGTGAGTACAGTAATGGACTCAATAATGAAACATCTTTAGATTTAATATAAACATCCAACAACTTGCACTAGTGGTGGTGTTTTATCGATGATGTTTTTAGTGACGTATAAAGCACATTTTGCATTGTGTGATGATAGTTCTTATTCTGCAGCCGTATTTGAATAGTATCATTACATACACCTAATCCAATCATTCTTAAGCAGCCCACAATTCTATCCGGAAAAAAATACTTAGTACGAACTGTACAAGAAGCTTTCAGTGTAGCACATGTAGTAATAATTCAATATAGTCCACACAGAGAAAACATTCTGTTTGTCTCTCTAGTAGCTTAGTTTGTGCGACCGTTGATTCTGCTTGCTTACACATGTAGATTGATTAGTTATCGATATTGAACAAAAGAAAGTGTGTCGCAAAGTTTTGTGTTATTACAATGACGAGCAGGAAGAACGAGGAACTGCTAGATCTCACAGAAGGTTTCCTGTTTGCTCCATATTCTAGATATATCGACTGCCATGCAACGACAATGGAACAGACGACTGCTTATTTACAGGAACATGCGATTCTACCTGCAAGATCAATCAAGGATTGAATTGCCAGAAAGGAAACAAAAGCAATTTTGACCATCGATGCACAGCAGATGATAGAATGCAAGATTCTAACGGGAGAATGCTTATTGGAGGTATTTGAAGCACATAAGTACGAATAAGGCGTATCTTATTACAAAGCAGTATTATTTCACGATTAACTGTCCAAGTAGCTCTGAATGGACAGAAAGCTGAGCACGGGATCTTAAAGAAACAGGTCCAACAAGACAATAGATTTCACACAGTGCCACATATGGAGGACACATAGCACCTCACACATTGTAGCTTCTGTGAGATGCAACAGAATCGTCAACATTCTATTATTTGTAGGACGAGTAAGAGTACAAGTGAAGTACAGCGAGTGCGAGTTCGAGTGACGAGATTGAAATTCTCATGCGAGTACGATTCAAGTACGATTGAATTCATCCGAATGTCTAGGTCTGACAGGTCGTAAATTTGTTAGCATTAAGCGACTGCGCTTCAAAATCAAAGTTCTCATGCATGCTCTGATTCTCAATACTCTTGCTAGATTTCGATGTAAATTTCAGATTGGGATTTTCATATCGTGCAGTCATAGCTTACCACGTTTGCACGACTTAAGAGCATTAGCGGCTTTTCTCGCCTTTCACAAACGATATGGATCTACTTCAATCTAGATCCTTTCATGAAATGCAAAGAAGCCTATCCAGAGAGGTAGGGTGACGATAATATGCTAACAACTTCAATTGTTGAGCGGCCAGTTGTCAGATGGATCATTCCGAAATCCAGGGTGACACGATCGGGAATACAAAGACGCTTGAATTTGCATTCTTGGAAAATTTACCAATTTGACGATTATTTTTATTTTCATACATTTTCAAAGATTAAAATGCTAGATTTTTCAGAGATACGCATAGTTTGGTTTGCGAAGGAACGGAAGTGATTAAACTCCTTACAAGTTTGTTTGGACGATAATAATCTAAACGTCTTCAATCGCTCCTATAAGTACCCCCAAAAGCGTGTGATGCAGCTACCTCGCATGCTGATATCGTCCCATGCAGTCTCTGTACCAGTGGTACTTTTGTGCTGGTCGTCAGGTACAAGAAAGCATTAGCGTAATCATAATAATTAATCTAGTTGCCGGCTATCAACATTGAAGCAGCAGGGTCTTCGAACAATGTGTTGTATTTTTCTTTGCTGTGTCCTGATTGTCTCAATAGAATTTTGGCCCTGTAAAAATAAATCATCGACACATCTTGGAGATAACCAATGCAGCATCCACAACTGATTTAAAAAAAATTATACTAAAATTTCCTGAAATTGTAATACATTTTCTACAATTTAAACATTTGGTGGATTAATTTCCTCGATATATCTATTTGATTTTTGCTTTCAGAGATCATACTGTACGTTTCTGGGATTGCCGGCATTGTCAGTGTACCAGTCCATAGTTCTGAAATACCACTGCAGAGGGGCGACATGATAGCTTTTAAAAGCACAAAAGAAGGATGCAGGGTTTCATACTACAAAGATATACTAGGGAAAGAAACATATACCCAAGATCATGTCTACGGTCTGTCACTTAACAGACCAAAACTGGGAGATCTCTTATCTGGCATCTATGAAACCGTCCAAAAACTTTTCGTTGGAGCATACTTCAGTTATCCTTTTACGCTGGAATTTGAACAAGTATTGCATCATGCTGGCGAAGTTATCTTGAAAGCAAATATAACGAATGAAATAAGTAGCACTGTTCGATCAATTGATGTATATGCCCAGGTAAGGTAACATCCTAGACATTCCTCTGAATTCCACTCCATAGCACGATTATCACGACTCAGCTTATATATAGATAGGTTTAGATAGATCTTCTTATTTGGCCATCAAAACAATATGTTTTGAAGTTAAAAAGAAATACATGGTCAGGATCATCCCATAAGCACAAATGCTTGTTTGTTTGGGACGCCCTAGATTTAAAGTTTTATAAATTGAAATAGAAAGATAATTATACAAGTTTGTTGAATACAAAGAGAAGCAAAGAAAAGAAATGATAAAATTCTGGAATTCAAATACAAAGATTGACGAGAAAGAGAAAATCAAAGAAAGTAGTAATCGGGTAGAGTCAATTTAGTTGCATATGTATCAATTTTTATTGTGCAATTGCTTATAATATCTTCTGCAATGTAATACAACTATAAAAAGAATGTTATATCAAATATTAAATCTAGTAAGTTGAATACAATCATAAAATGCAAATAGTGCGCGTATTTAATCAAGGCCCATTATGTAAAACGTGACGCAGTAACGTTATTATTTTGGTCTTATAGTTGCAGAAAATTCGACATAGATGAAAACTATAGAAAATATAATTTAAAAGTTATTCAAACGTATTTCTTAACAATGACACTTCCAAGGTGTAATTGACATATCCGATAGGCATAGACTCTGTCGTGCAGTGTAATCTACATTAACGCTTAATAAATAGAGTGATCGCAATTTTACATACCTGTGCATCCTTTGATACAATGTGACTATATGCTAGTGTCCTGTTGAATTTATACACCATCATCCTCTTGAATCAAATTAGCTGACATAGCGTTGGAAATTGTTATTCATTCCTCTTACTTCTATCAGCATACCTCCAGGATGACCTCCATTGCCTGCTACAGTATTACCCATTCTTTGTACACTTATAGCTTTAATTGTTTCACAGTCTATCCAGAATATTTAGTCGATACTATGAATTTCTTCCATTCTAAGTAATATGAAATGTATAACTATATGTATTGATTTGTCAGGATGAATATATTACATCATTAATTAGTTGACAATGTTCTCTAACATAAATGCAATGTAATTGCTTGAAAAACTGTTCCACCACTCTTTGTCAGTCACCATAAAATCTGTTATCAGTTTGCGTGAGCTGTAATATTTGTTTGTTTGTTTGTTTGTTTGTTTGTTTGTTTGTTTGTGTATTCTTTTCTATCTCAACATTATTGGTATAAAAAGGCAGAGTTAAGAAATAAAATGAAAACAAATTATCGACAATACAAGAGCAACAGTTTCGAAGAGTAGTTGCTAACATATAAGTAGTGTAGTTCGAATCAAAACGTTCGTAGGTGCATGCAGATATGTCGTTTACAAAACTTGACTGCACTGAAATAATTATAAATGTACCTAAATACTACAGCATCAGTCGAAGAGATAATTAAACTTCTTTCATCATTCGCGGATGATTACTCGTATTCTCGAGATTAATGCCGACGGCAATATAAGAGATAACAGCAAACATTTTAAGTGTCAATGTATGCCATATAGTTCTTCGGTTTGAAAATCGTGGTTGCAGCTTTAATTAGTTATTTAAATAAGATCTTTAAAAAGTCAAAACTCTATAAAGCAAGTCGTGGTAGCAACTTCTACTAGTCAAGTTAAAGAAATGCTTAAAAAAGCAGCAAAATTCTATAAAGCAATTTAACTCGCCAGGTTTAATTTAACTTGTTATAATTCAATTCAACTCTTTTAGCTTCACGTTCAGATACTTTTATTGAATAATTTGAAGATAGGTGTAGACAAGTTTTATCATGCAAATATTAATTGTCATTCGCAGTACTTTTCCAACATGTTCAATTGATTTGTTGATCTTTATCTGGTTTTATCATTATATATTGCAATTGATTTCGGTTAAAAAAATCAACTTGTTCTGTGTTTGACTTATATCTCTCTACCAAATCAACAAATAATATATAATGGAAATCACATAATCCATCCATCATAAATATTGTTCCTACGGCGCCGGCGTTAACTTGTAGACCTCGATTAGATTCCATGTAGTACAGTCTTGACTATGACATAACAGATTGCTACGCCATCTGACATTTTACAAGATGTGTCAGTAATATATTAAGATCAAAATTTTGTATCATTCGGGTTTTCCATTTTACAGGAACAAATAAGAAATATATCAATTCTAAGCCCTGTAGACTACAATTCTGGTGGCTATGAAATCGCGAGAAACATTACACTCTCTCATAAGATGGAAAGTGGAGATCCAGTAAAGCTGGTATGGGTAATTTTCTACAAAAACAAAAGAGTTGCTTTTGAGCACAATTCTTCAGCTGTTGTACAATACCAATACCTGCCCAAACAACCAGGTATGTTTGTAAAACAGTCAAGATGTGGTTACGCAAATATCTAGCATTTTCAAATGCCCCTGATGTCTATCGTAACGTACTGTCCTTATTAGTATATAACATCGACAATTAAGATGTATTTTTATGATGAAAATAACAACAACTGTAACCGTAAATCAATTGTGCATTCAATGAAAGATAAGAAGCTCATCTATTTAAATAAGAACCCCTCGTTTTATAAATATTACATTGTAACAGTTTTGATAATATAAGTTTTGTGATGCTTTTTCGCATGATCATGGTCATCTTTTGCAATAAGACATGATTCTAGTTGCCCGATTACGATATATTGTCCCAAAGTGACCCTATGGACGACAAATAAATAAAAAGTTTGTGAAATCACATAAAACGCTGTAGGATTCATGAACTCTATTGGTAAGAGTACTTTTTAGTAATCAATGAAAAAAATATTTTAATCCCTCGAATACTTTTTTTCACAGTAATTCAACAGATAGACATAAAACGTTAATACAATTTTTCTATCAAAATAACAAGATATATATATATGAACTAAATGTAATCATGGTCATCCCGTAAGCTTAACCCTTGCTTATTCGGGAGACCATTTACAGGGTATAAGATTGAATATTGTTACAAATACAACAATACTTCAATCGTCGCTCAATTTCAGGGTTGTATACTGCTTCAGTTTATGCTGGTAACGATCTTGGAATGGAAAATGCGTTTGTTACATTTGGAGTATACAGAAAGATTGCTGCTGCTAGCGTGATATGGCCTTTGGAAACTATTGACGACATGTTTGTCAAAGGCCAGTCTTATCTATTTGTACTGGAAATTGAAGAGGGGACTAACGTAACGGCAACCGCGAATTACGGCGATGGGAGCTTGGATGATCTTTTCTTCGTACATGATATTTCAAAAAAGACCGTACTACTCTTCAATCACAGGTTAGATGTCGTAATTGTTCGTAAATCTCGTTCGATATCAAGCACATGAGGGAAAAGAAGGCTTTCGCCTGCAGAAATTGATGCAATGACGAAATTTGAGATCATCATTATAGAAAAAGTGAACTGGTATTATTTTTCATGAATGTCATTGTTTTCAGAATTTATGCACAAAGTTTCCTTTTAAGCACGGTGTGTTTTTATATGAACGCTTAAATTCAACTATGCTTTCTTTCAAGGTGAACATCTCTTCTTTGATAGGGTTGGTTTCTATTGCTTTATTGCTAAAGATTGATGCTTGCCCATGAACGCTGCTGCTTATTTTATCCAAGACTTACATTTATCGGCTTTTCAATGAGTTAGCTATGCTGCCTGCATAATTAGATCAATTAATGGATATGTTTAGATTATTGGCATGGATCTTCTTCGTCTGCATTATAAATTAAATGACATTAATTACTTATGTATATTTTATTTTCAGTTACGAAGTTTGTTCATTATTGACTACGACGTTCAAAATTTCAAACCCTATCGGCACCAATTTCACCATAGATAAAAAGGTCAACGTTATTTGCCCATTTAATGATTTTCGCTTATCAACAAACCCCCCGATATCTGAAGACGGGGTTATACACATGGTGTCAGGGCAGTACCTATCAATTGATGTTGAAATGGACTCGGAAGCTGATATCATTTATAATGTTTCATGGAGCAACAGGGATTTTGATGCAACTACACCTCTAAGCAACGTGAGGCTGAAATCGGCTCGCTTCTACAGGAGATTTATCCGTGAGGAATGGCACAACATCACACTTTCCGCGTATAATTCTGTATCGTACCAAGATAAAACCATCATTGTAAGTGTTGGTCAATGCTCTTCGTCTGGTGCAAAGATAGCTGGCAGTGAGATAGAAAGCAGTCCTGCTTTTATGGCAATGGCATTGAATCACACTGTGAAGGTTAAATTCGATGTTAAACTTTCCCCCGAATGTCCACCATCCGATTGCGTTTATCCTCAATGGAGAATTTATTATAGGCAACCCGACCGTCCGTATGTTCTTCAGAAGACAATAATAGAAAAATCCTCCTTTCCCCTACTGGAAATCCCTGCTAGGTCATTGGAGGTTGGGGTTTACCAGATCCTCCTCGACGAATTATGTTCGCTTGGATCCAGGCAAACGTTTTATATGTCATACATCGAAGTTGTAAACACGCCAATATACGCTGAGATTGTTGGAGGATCCGAAAGAAGAATACCAATGAAGATTCCAACAAAAGGTGGGAACCATGTCTACTATGCCGTCAAAATGGATGCTTCGCCATCGTATGATCCTGACCTTGATATTCGGGGACCAACAACACTGACTTTCAAATGGTACTGCAGAAGGCTCTCTGTAGACATCCTTGCAACGAACATGCCCAAAATTCAACCTAATGTCACAGAAAAAGTAACTCAAGAAAACGTCTGCAGCCAACAAGAACTGGTAGCTGTCCCTGAGAGATATCATCTTGATGCGAAAAAACACGACATTTTACTTTTTGATACCTCGATGTTTGTGGAGGATATGCAATATGAATTTGTAGTCCAGGCACAGAAAGACACTCGGATATCAAATTTCACTCAGAGGCTGACCATCCTGAGAGGCTCACCACCACGTATCAGCCTACAGTAAGCCATAGTTCACATGCAATGAAATCTCCTGCGTACCAGATAGATCTACATATTGAGTTAACAAAATATTTCTTGTTTTGCAGATGTGAAGCAAACTGTCAAGAGAAGTTAAATCCCCAAGATAAATTTACTCTTACAGCCAAATGTATTGGTTGTGGATTCAGACCGTAAGTAAATGTAACGCCGATATCTATTTACAAATTCAGAAAATAGCTAATTAGATCATTTATAGTCAGTAGATTTAGACATTGTGAATTTTATTATAATTATTACAATTTATCATCCTTCCTTCTGCGGAAGGGCTTTCCAGTTCTACAAATTATCAAAATGAATCCTTAGGTCAATTTGCTTTAGAAATTGAGATTCGTTCGGTACATTACTTGTCGAAAGCACTGATGGATAGGGGACGTTGGCTCATTACCTTTGCATGTACATGTCTATCTATTGCAGTGTTAACTATCAATGGCGTCTCTGGACTGAAAATCACGAACCAGATATCTTAGATCAAAGTCCCTTACCGTCTGTTACATCAACGGATTGGAACAAGCAGAGTTTAGTAATCAACAAAGACACATTGGATGAGAATCGAATGTACATATTCACTCTAGCAGCGAGTTTCAGCGGGGAAACTGCGGAGACAAAGTTTGTTTACAAGAAAAGTACTTCTGATTTTCCAAAAGGTGGTCAATGTGATATGAGGTATGTGTGTTGCTAACAAATTAGAGTTGATTCATTAAATAATTGCGGCTTCTCTTATTGCATGATAATGCCCTCGCAAACCTCCTGGGGCTTCTAATATACTCCCTTCCTCAGTAATTATGATAGTCATGCGATGATCCCATAAAGTTCAATTATTGCGACGACCCTGGTGTCTGAAAACCAATTCTAACTGGTCCCTTATGTGATTGGCTAAGAGCGGTTTGCTTGAATGCGTTAATACCATTTGTCGTTATGAACACACAATGTTGCCTACCATCGACTAACTTAAATATGAAGGATGAAGACTGAAACCTTCTCCTGCTCTAGTCTAGCAACTTTCCACTTCCCGCACTTCATCGACAGACGTTTCTAAGCCAGCACATATTCTACTACCAGCAAAATAGCCACAGTCATTCTGAGTTTCTTGTGCCTCACTACCCTCTTGTGATTATAATATGTTACTTGAAACAAAATACCAACACTCATCGTGAGCTTCTGGTTCCTGCTCGAAAGGAAATTATATTTTAAGAGGATCATGATTTTCGGTATTGTTTCTGCCTTGTTTTTCTTGCTTTCATGTTCCTTGCAACCAACATAGATTCTTATGTACGGTATGATTTTATTTGAAATGCTTCACAAAAAATACTTGTACGCTCAAAGAGATATGCAATAATGTAATATACTGAATTACTGACTGAATATTTTGATGGCATCTATATTTGGCTACACATCCAACAGTATGTAAGCTGATGAGTAGTATCTTATAATCATTGATTGAAAAGCTACGTTCACTGTTTACTAGCTCCTTTTCCATTCTAAATATGGCATTTTATTGTAATTTGTTGTCTCGGTATGTTATGGATTGTTTGTGCAAAGTTGAAAACTCTGAAGAATATTTTTCGTTGAGAAGCTCATACGAGGATATCGTTTATCGAGTGGAAGAAATAAATTTGAATGGCTAATATTAATTTTAAAAAAATAGCTAATATCACTTTTAAAAGAATAGCTATTATTACTTTTAAAACTAATAAACGGATTTCGAGCCGTTAAAGTTAATGATAGTTAGCAGGTTATTGGGGAACAAATGTACTTACAAATTACACTGTTAACTGTAGACGTGAAATTGAACAATTTGTATGAAGTCCTTGTGGCTTAGCTAAAATCAATTCACAATGTTGCGCTTTGTTGCTTACATTCTCTGTTCTCTTTAAATTTTAGTCCACGCAAAGGAATATCATTGGAAACACTGTTTCAAGTGACTTGCCGCCAATGGAAAAGCAGCGACACTCCAATCACTTATGAATATCGAACATACAACAGAGAGAAAGACACAGTTCAATTCTCCGACAGCACAACACCAGACACACGGATATGGTATTACGGTAGGAGCCCAGTTTCTCCCTATGGACCACTACCAGTTGGCAATGAAAACAACAATCATGACGTCATCGTGAAGGCGCGGATAAAGAACAGATATGGAGCATATGTTGAGTGGCCTGAAATGGTTGCGAAGGTGGGAGCTAGGAATACAACCAGATGTACTGGTTTCGTGAAAATTATTACACAGTCAATAAGTCATGTTTATTCATCACAATTTATGTATTGCCACATGAGTAAAAGGCCTAAGCAACACTGTCTTTGTGATCATCACAAGATGCAAGTCGTACAGTTTTAATCACGAATGAGTACGATTTTGCCTACTATTCAATGATTTGACTAAGACTTAGAACCATATTTAGAAACTCAGAACTCCATAGTTATCTGTTATGCTCTTGTTTAAAAGTGACAAGGAAAGTATCTCTGGTTTGTAAGGGTTCCAAGAAATAAATTTGCATTTTACTTCATTATTGGTAGTGTATTGGAAACGTATCCATTATTGGCTTCCATTTCTCTCCTAGATTATTCCTCTTAAACTGCCAGTCATTGAAGATGATGATTCGTTTGATTCTGATATATACGGAGGAGACTTAGATCCCATTCTCGTCAAAGCTATGCGTCTTAAGCCAAAATCAAACAGTGCTACTGATGTTGTCCGCTGGGTGAACGCAGTCGCATCAACTATTGACTCGAGAGAGGGAGTGGGGTCGCACAACTCAGGAAATAAACTGAAAAGTAATAGACGGGTAAGAAATTTTCTATATGTACATGCTATCAGTAAGCAAGTTTCTTTAGTATGCAACCAACCGTAATAACACTTCCTGCATCTTTTATTATTAAGATGATCATACCTTCATTAGTATTGCTAAACGCTAATTTCCAGGCAGATGTTGAGTATAGTTCTTTTTCTGCAGTGACTGATATACTTATGTTAATGTCTGCAGATATTGGCCCTAACAAAGTGAAAGTGTTTACAAGAGAATTATGACTGAGCAAAAATCAGGAAAATGACTACGTAATAAGTACGCATAAATTTGGAACACTGGCATTTCTAATTTATAGTTTGTTTTCTCGTTAGATTTCTCTTTATCATTTTATGAGAAAAGATCTCCTTCTCGTTGCTACTCATTCTTTTCTAAGACCCATTTACGCATAACTTAGCCTTCTCTCTCAGTGCTTCATCGAGCCAACAAATATTTTCATCTTGCATTCTTTAGTCAAGTTAAAGCAGCGGTTTACTCTCATGTTTTTCCTGCATTAGGTTCGTCTTTCTTTGATCGAAGCTCTAGTCAATTCCAGATTAGAGAATCTTAATGACGCCAAACAGCTTGGGGACGCTCTTCAAGATGTCACAAATGCTATTGAACAGCTCACCACTGAAGCGCAGGTGGGACTCGATCTACATTATATTTCAATGTTTTCTACGTATTATCACTTATTTTCATCACTAGAAATTGTATTGAAGCAAGATTCAACTGAAATCTAAGAACTTAAAGCAAAATCTAAGAAAAGGCCTGCATATGTAATTTCTATCCATATTAGAAGCTTCGGATCAACATCATGCTTCTCGCCAGTATAGCAGGAAAAGGCTGTGAACAATCCTCTGAATAATGTGTAATAAACGGAAGTTTTTCTCTTACAGCTGCAATTGCCAAGTAAAATTGTAATTACTATTCTTTTGAGATAGCAGTACATTTACTAGTCTAAGTTTACATCTGTTTCGAATCAGGAAACATTTCTTATCAATGAGAGTCGAGCTTGCTGTGTACATTACATTGATAATACAAACAAGCAATGGCAGTAAACTAATAAATAAATGAATAAAAAGGCTTCTATAGACTGACTCATGATGATAAAGAGAGTTTTTTAAGGTCAAAATGACATTGATAGCGTTTATACCAATATTTCTGATGCCAGATTTGGTTCTGGTTCACAGGTGTTAGTTAAAGGCACACACTAGGTTGATATCAATATGCTACTCTTCCTGTATTGTATTTATGTCTCATGACTGGAAAAAAGGGAAGAATAACTTCTACTTGAATAAAGCCAAAATGCAAATTCAAGCTGAAGACAACATTACAGACGAATAACTAGTATACTTGAAAAGTAGGTCGCACTCAGAATACAGCAATGTTCAATAATCTAGTGCGACAATACGACACAATAATGAAACAGTACATAAAAACCGTTAAATCTGTATAAGATACTTTCGCTGAATATGCAGTACTGTACTTCAATTATGATGATAGTGTACAATGATGAGACGTTTAAATAAGTTAATGATATATACAGATCTCCTTGTGAATGACAAGGTGAATTTTGCTAAACAATAAAAAGTACATTTTACATATAATTGGTAGAAGAAGGCAAGTTAGAAAGTAATCCTGTACGCGACTAAGTTATAAGTTTGCTGTTTGTATAAGTTACGTTACTTCCACTAAACGCGCCAAATAAGAATAATCCTTTTGCAATAGAGCGATATCACAGTATACAGTAAGAGTGATATTCCATTGTGTTTATCCTTTTGATACCCCTGCGTGTAAGATATGAGTGATTTAATCAAATGGAAATTCATTACTGGGAGTTTGCTTGTAATATATTGAAATATGTTTGCAGGTGATGGCCTCAAGAGGAATAGTTCACTTCACTGAAAGAGTTCTTGAGATCAGTAAGAATTTACCTGGATCGGCAGTACCCGAAGAAGCAGTGAATGGATTTCTTGGTGCTACTTCAAATTTACTTGCTGCTAATGAGCTGGATCTTAAACATACTCATCTGGACTCTCCTGGTAAACAATAAAGCAATAGAAACGTAAACAAGAAAACCTTTGCGCTTCAATCTCAATAGACCTGCTTTTCTTCTAATGAAATGTGCCTTCCAACCCATGGTACTTAATTCGCGCTCTGGAGGGCACATATTTTTTACGGTAGAAATTGACATAATGAAGTAATTTGGGATAAGTGGTATGCTATACAGATATCCTGCGTTACAATCATTATACTCTACGGTATTTGTTCAAGGAAGACGTACAGCTTTGCGTGACTGCATTCAGATCTTAGATAGATATAGACAGATAGATATATAGAGTTTCATTTCTGACATATAAACAAATTAATAAATGGCAAATAAGACTATTACAGGCAGCAAGTTTACAATATATAAGCACGTGATCAACTTAGCATTTGCTTCTTGATGTCAGATATATGCAGTTAGCATTGTTATGTGGAGTAGATATTTGCATATACGATTGTAGCAACAAATGTTAAGTACCTGTATAGTATTGTATGTTAATATCTATGAGTTTTGATTTAAATGTACACGAAGTACAGCTGAAAGTTTAGTTGCAGATATGTCTTCATAGGCATATAACTGTGAGTAATTGATTTAGCAACGTTTGTTTGTATGTTGTTCAGAAGCAACGTCACAACCAAACGCAACTAACGACGGGAGCAGCCAGTTATCTATGGTAAGACTATTGGAATTATATATTCAATTCATAAGAGTTTCGAAATGTATCGTATCACGAGCATGAAGCCTGCTTTCATGAAATTGATGAGAAAACGGCTTCCTTTGTTTGGACGTTCCCAAACTAGCCCCAATGGCTTTCGTTACCAACAGAACCGTATCACTGTAGGCGTCCCATTGCAGCTTTCATGGACCAGCTACTGGACGATCTGAAAATTGCAGGGGTCGACCTTAAATGAGCCATAAGAATGACCCAACCTTATGTGAGAGGGGCACGAACAACAAAGCTGCAGCTGTGAAAACGTTTTACTGTCCACATGAACTTTATTTGGTTGTAGATATAGCATACGTTAGTAAGTCATTGAAGCTAAATTGAAAAATAATGTCTACATTAGTAAGATAACATACATGCACGGTAGGATTAGAAAACCAAGCTAACGGAACAGGGCATTCGAGGCATGTTCACGCGAAAGTTGCATTCAATATTCGTTTCAGGTAAACGCTACTAAGATCATTGGCAAGAATGCAGTTCGTACAATTCAGAATATCATCAGAGCCATTCAAGAGACCCGAGCTGTAGGACAGAGATCATCTCGGACAACAACATCGTCCTTTGAAATTACACTGACCGTGCTAAATCCTATGGACATTGGAAACACAAGCTATACGAACGAATCAAGTGATAGTCCATATCCAGGTTTTCGAATTCCTCCAGCTGCATTCTTCTTTGGAAAACGGATGGATTCCTTTGAAAATAATAGCTTTGCAACTCAGGTAAATTCAGCCCTTCTACAAATTCAATATAGTTTCCGAACAGTAGCGCGTTTTCAATAGCTATCTAATTTGATTTATCTGACGGATTTGAAGATCAATAGTTTACGCTGCCAATATCGCATCTATAAAAACAAAGTAAAAGTATGGCTATCATTATTAATTATGGAACTTCTAAATTAATGTACATTTGAATGCCTTTCTCTCCGTACCTTTGATATATCTTCATGTGGCACTCTTTGATACTAATCGATTACCTAACCATTATAACAGTACAAAAATATTTAATAGGTAACTAATGATACAACAAAATGGTTCAACGAAATACGGAGAACATTTTTATACTATGCTACAGTTCGTTCCTTCGGTTACCATGATGTTTAGAGTGTGCAATCAATTATCCACGAGTCATACAGTTTCATTAAAACACTAATGCTATTATTTACAGCATTGTTGAACACTGTTCATGCAACTATGTCAGATTACTCAACCTTGTTTAGGTCGTCAAGTTCTTCAGGAACCCTTACAAATGGAATATGTCAACAATTGGTGAAATTGGGACCTACGTTCCATCGTTGGAATTTGAGTATGACGATAGCCACGAACTTGCTGTTGCTAATTTAAATGACACCATCAATATTACCATGGAAAATGACCCATCGAAGATGTCTAACCAAACATTCCAGTTGTTCTATCCAGGAGAAAGAAAAGTTCTAAAGCAGACGATAAGGTATAAAGATAAACCTCTGCTCCTGCGATTCCTGGCTAAAGACGATTTTCCAGTTTCTTTCACAGTATATATCAGATATGGAAAGGCCCCAACCGTGGATATGTATAATATACGGTTCATGTTTGGAGATCAAGACACATCTGTGAATATAATGGAAAACAAGACAGAAAATGCGTCCGTAGATGCACCAAAACTAACACAGTATCGATTGCTTGATAATAAGTCTATAATCTTGTTGAACATTACTGAGCTAGGAGATGAATCCGTGATAAATGCTTCTTTGTTTATCGCGGCAACATATGCTGGAGAGACTCCTGGTCCTCTACTACAAGAAAATGAATTTACATTCGACTTGAAGGAAGTTGCTAAAGCCGTCAACCTGACAATGAACGTGTATACGCCTTCATGCCGCTTCTGGGATGAAGAAAAAGAATTGTGGTCAGAAGAAGGAGTCATGGTATGTGATGATTATAGGTGGCCATGCTGTAGGGCATGCTATAAGTCAAATGGTCAAGTTAGGCTTTTCATTGGCAAACAATGAATGATGCTACATCAGATTCGTTAATTGACCACCTGCAGTCTCTAGTACCCTGTTTACACGACGGCATTTTAGGGGATTGCTATCTGGATAGGATCTATCTGGATAGCAATCCCCGAAATTTTGAGTCGTGTAAACAGTCTATCTGGATAGCGATCTGGATACGCTCAATCCATCTCAGGAGGTGGATTGCTATCCGGATACG
>OFHS01002705.1:0-12759 GCA_900245855.1 Calvadosia cruxmelitensis | reverse complement strand
AAAGTCTGCTTCACAATTGTATCATATTTGTAACTGTGTAAAAATCCCATCATTTATTGAATACTTGAAACCATAGAATGTAATGATAGATAATTAGTTAATTGATTACTGTACAAAATTTATCTTGTACTTAATCGTCACTGTACTCTGTATATGAATTGTTTTAGCTACCCAGTGAAGGGCGAAATACACATCAAATCAATTATCTATGTATCATTGATGTGTAATAATGCCTTACAATTTATGATAAATAATTATGATAAAACAAACAAACAAACAAACAAATAAACAAACAAACAAACAAACAAACAAACAAACAAACAAACAAACAAACAAACAAACAAACAAACAAACAAACAAACAAATAAACAAATAACAGTAGAAACCTTGGCCTCGTTGTCATCCGCACTAAACTGAGGTTGAGCTGCAATCGATTTTCTGATCGGATTCAATCTGACTTCTGAAAGCAGCAACAGACTTTGCGGTCAAGTCGTGTGGAGTTGTGGATGAGTTTGCAGTCATTGCGTCCGCCTACCTCAGAACGGTCTTGTTTGCCGACTAACCTAGCGCTTTGGTGTGTATGGTGTGTATTAGGCTGCTTGTTTATCGACAGTGGAATCAAGCGCACAGTGGGAGTGAGACATTATTCCAAGCTGAAGTACTACAATGAAGTTGAAAGTGCTACTCATCACGACGTAGTAGGCTATCACACTCCATCAAGGTGATTGCTTGAGTTATTTTGTGTTGTCAGTATTAAAGCTTCTTGAGCTCTGCTGCTTACGTGTTGCTTGATCAGGGATCGTTTGAAGCTAGTCGATTGATGGCATTGCCTCATACTCTCGATCGTCCATTGTCTTATGGCTTTGGACAGGAACATTATGCCGCCGCTTTCAGCTGTGAGAAACGAAAAACAACGAGAGAGCACTGATGAACTGCACCTGTGGACCGCAGCAGACGAGATACAACTGATGCATTTAACCTGCATCTTGCATCTGTGGTCTGCCACGTGTTGTACGAATGTTGAACATTCATCAATTCATCAGCGCTTTGAGATATGTGATCATCCAATGTAAACATTTCTGCTGACGCAAGTGTGTTAAAAGATTCTTCAACTACATGCGTTGTTTGACTGCCCATGGGCCATGGCTAAGTCTAATGCAAATATGATAGCCTGCCGTCAGTGTTACTTCAATTCCTGGTTCGCTTTCGATCTGATTAGTGTGGGTTAGTCTTTACTGCCTGGCCAAGGGTCAGATCTAACTGCAGGCTCACATTCTAGCATACGACCCTTTGATAATCTTTGTCAATGTCAACATTCCCAAACCCACTAACACATGTCTTCTTGGAGATCCTCTAAGGTCTTCTAATGAGGTGATTTCTGCTGCATTATAAACCAAGTTATCCGTTTATTGCAGTCATGCATCTGCTACAACAATGGGTTGGGTCACTTCTCGCAATGACAACCGTCATTTCTCTGTCTGATGCCATTGAAGGTATGTTGTCTCAATGCCACACAAGTGACTAGCTTGCTCGTGATCTCATCAAAAGACGTTTATGCAATTATGTACAAGTGTATCAGACCGTATTTGAGTTGTTCTTCTTTTTCAGATGTTCAATGCGGGCAAACTTTGTTGTCTGGCGATAAAGAGGGATTTTTATACTCCCCTGCATTTCCTCCCTCTCCGCAGTCACCAGTATCCTGTAAATGGCACATTGACGTGCCTGATACCTATGTGGCAGTGGTGTTTCAGCATTTCAATCTTCAAGGAGCCATGCCATCGTGTGAGCTAGAAAGGATTACACTATCAGAAGTAAGAAACAGGTATGGATGTACAACGGTTCTTTTTGTCACATATTTACCTGGGCAACTTTTTTTCTCCAGGGTGAGATCAGGGGTGGACGGAGGAAAATGTGTAACAGGTGCCCGGCGAGGGCAACATTATTTTCGGTAGTGGGGACTCTCACCACCCAAAACGCAAGCAAAAAAAAGTTGACAATAAATTAGCAGCATACTGTATCAAAACTTGTAGCTCCTGGAATATTTCCATGTTTCTGTAGTTAGCAAACAACTGCTATGTTAATGTTAGTTTCCCTCAGAAAGTGGTACAGAGCAGCGACATCGGCGATCGAAACAAATTATCCAAGAGGACACTTCTGCAGTTATTCCTGTACTGCCGAAACAAACATACGGTATGCAGGACATTTCGTCTAAATATTGTGAATAGGCTAGTCAGGAATACTTGGAAAACCGCCCAAATACAAACCTCTTAGCTTTCCTACCAGTTTCAATGTTCGCAAGAAAACCAAACAGAGCGCCTTGCTTCTGAACTTTCTGCAAAATATCCCTTTTTTCTGTAGCAGATAAAAACTTGCCAATTTCAAACTTCAGGTATTTTTTGATGCTGCAGATCGGTTTTCCATGGCTGTTATTAGCAGACTTTTCACTGGCAAAAAGAAAGGCAACCAAATTTGCAACGAACGCTCAGGCTCAGCAGACCAGTATTTCGAGTATAACATACATGGTCAGTCAAGTATTTCAAGTGTNGTGCTTGTTAAAAAAAAAAAAACACTCCGTTTTCCCCCTCTCATAGCATAGACGTCACGTTACCATAGTAACCGTGAGTCAAAAAGTTGACAATAAATTAGCAGCAAACTGAATCAAAACTTCTAGCTCCTGGAATACTTCCATGTTTTTGTAGTTAGCAAACAACTGCTATGTTAAGGTTAGTTTCCCTCAGAAAGTGGTACAGAGCAGCGACATCGGCGATCGAAACAAATTATCCAAGAGGACACTTCTGCAGTTATTCCTGTACTGCCGAAACAAACATACGGTATGCAGGACATTTCATCTAAATATTATGAATAGGCTAGCCAGGAATACTTGGAAAACCGCCCAAATACAAACCTCTTAGTTTTCCTACCAGTTTCAATGTTCGCAAGAAAACCAAACAGAGCGCCTTCTGAACTTTCTGCAAAATATCCCTTTTTTCTGTAGCAGATAAAAACTGGCCAATGTCAAACTTCAGGTATTCTTTGATGCTGCAGATCGGTTTTCCATGGCTGTTATTAGCAGACGTTTCACTGGCAAAAAGAAAGGCAACCAAATTTGCAACAAACGCTCAGGCTCAGCAGACCAGTATTTCGAGTATAACATACATGGTCAGTCAAGTATTTCAAGTGTAACATACTTGGGTCAGCCGTTCAAGAAAACGTAATAGGATCCAGGGGATATGCCAGGACTTTCCCGATAAAGGGGCTCCCTTTCCCTAAAGGGGGCTTGATAATCTTTCCTGTGTAATTCCTCTATTGACTTTGGAGGTGTGCCAAATAAACCTTTTAGCCCTGTTACCATTGTAGATTATAAATTGTTCAAGCAAGTTTAAACGCATTCGTTAGACTGACACGTCACAATCATCTTTGTCACATTCTCACATCATCTAATTACTTCTATCTTTGGTATTTGTGAATATGGTTATGTTCTATCCGTCATCGTTTGTACCAATTAATGCCTAATTATTGTCAAATGATAACTTAATTATGATTACCTGATTCTTTCTGTCACAGAATACTCTTGTAACACAGGGCTATCTTTGTAAGGTTTTAGATTAAATGAGGGAAGTTTTTGTCAGCAAGCAAAACCAACTGCTTGTTACTTGACTGTGATTGAGGTCATAAAAGTAGATATTAAATATATATATATATTTTGATGACGACGTTCTGCCCTGCAGCGAAAAGATAGCGGAGTTATGCAAATGAAACGTTTTTACCGCGCTATTAAGGCTGCGCAAACTCTTTTGGTATGTGGCGATATCGCTATAGCTCTTTGACTATACGCGGATCGATTAAATATTAGTAATAATAATTAGCTGAGATTATGGTCTTTACATTGCCTTTGTTAACATTTTCAGCTCTGCATCTACCATTGTTGCTGGGAGAGTTCTGTGTGGCCCTAAAACTCCTATCAAATATTACAGTACAACGAACAAGCTGGTGGTGGAGTATTTCCTCAAAGCAGGAAGACATCCACTCCAAAGTGCATCGATTGGGACACGATTTGTCATCCATTATGAATCAGTCTCTTGGCGGCCTGCTGACCCCATTCCTTGTGGTTAGTTTTCTTGCTTCGTCATGCAGCACTCTGATTGATGTTGTGCTTGCCAGGTTGCCATTCATTGTTTATTCGTATGTGACGTGTGCTATCAATAAGTGTTCCTTTTCTGGTTTAAAGTAAGATATGCAAGTTTGTTGGAAACAACCCCCAGCTCAAAAAATAACTTTCAAAAGTAGCACATAATTACTCACATTACAAGACAAATAACGAGCTATAGTTACTCAGGGTTAAGCTGCTTCTGGAAGGAATTCCGCTACTTCAGCGCGTGCTTGGTAAATTGATGTTGTTTTTAAACAGACACCACGACCAATGCCGTTTTAAGCCTCGAGAGGGCCTAAAGCACTTTACCCAGCAAGGAGGCCTAATTTTAACTATTAAATAGCCGAAACTTACTATTGTTAAAATGTTCACCCATTGGCATATCGAAGATTTTGCTTTTGCTCACAAAGCGCAAATTGGGAAAAATTAACTCTGCATAACTCAGTAGCACTCTGCAGTTGATTGCACACTGCACTAGATCTCAACATACTGTGAATTGAATATTTGAACTGACATTGAGAAGGGCCTATCCAGACTGAGGGCCTAAAGCATGTGCTTTGAGTGCCTACTTGTTAAAGCGGCCCTGACCACCGCAACAATGTACTGAGATGAAGTCATGAAAGTTACAGAGAACGGAAGGTGTCTTGCTGGAGTCTCATGATCGTTTAGCAAACACCTTTAATTTGTAGCAGAAAGTAGCAACATTGAAATTGTGAAAAGTAGCTGCCAGCATGATTTGTTACTCAACCAAAAAGTGGCTAGTTACCGCTACAAGTAACTCTCCCGGGGAAGTAACAAATTGCTTGTCAAAGAATTTACTCGGAACTTAAGATTTTGAAGTAATTTCTTTACTTTTACATTGGTTGTTCACAATGCTGGTAATACCTTCTCAAAATAGATATTACTAGCGGCTACGCCGCCAGGGCCAATGGCAGGACTCAGCATAATGCATCTCAGTCTATCAGGTTGAGGGTGAATAAGATGGACGAATGATAATGCACCTAAATTTTCTCTCTCTCTCTATTTTGCCGGGTAGCAGGTAATGTTCACTACACAGTATTGTATTTATAATGAAGTTGTCCTAAGGGAAACTACATACAAATAAAGCAATGACATCATGGGGGCCATTTGACACATACCCCAAGGCTACAAGATCTACAAAGTAAGCATGTACTCCACGGTTAGGAGGCTCGCTGTTTTACTTGCGGATGAAAAAAAAACAGTGTAATTCAGCCATGCTCCGTGTTTTCATATGCACCAATTGGTTTCCGCAAAAGACGTCATCAGTTTACAAGTCTGCGGTCTCTTTTCGTTGTGTTTTGCACAGCTTTTCGCACTGATTTACCTGCGCCAAAACGATCAGGCGTCAAAACGTCTGCGCCGAAACGTGACGTACCCCCTGGTCACATCTTTCAACTCGCAGCTTGATCACGTGATGACAAAACCATTGTTCTGTGCACGCAGCAATAATAAATGGCAAAGAAACACAGCAAAAGGCGAAGCTGCGATGAAAACGTCGAATTTTAAACGCAAAAAGCTACGCCGCTGTCGAGAAGGAGAGCATGCGATTGCTCCCGTTCAGAGAAGACGACCTTCCTGTTGCGACTTTTGTAAAAGGGAAATGTGGAAAAGTAACGATCTCGGCGGAGAAGAGCTCAACGGAGGACGCGTTTCGAGGGCACCTACAGACCCACAGACACACAGACAGACAGACAACATAGCGCGTTTAGTATTATGGGATTTTAATGATAACAGTTTGAAATGTTTCACTCCGTTGTAGGTTCTTGCATTCATTCGACTGTCTACTCAGATTCTGTCAGTTCTCCTGGATTTCCAATCCAATATGGAATCAATTGCCAATGTCAATGGCATCTGTCTGTGCAGAAAGGATACCGAATTAATTTAAAATTTACGTGAGTATTCTTATTGATATTATCATCACGTGTCTTTATTGGTAGATATCAAGAAGCGTACCAAAGAATTATACATGTAGAAGGTGCAAACTGCGCACTTAGTACTACATGGATGGATGATTCATAGTTATGCAATTTCATAAGTATTCTTTCTAAAGGAGTATAGATTTGGAGAGTCCACAATGTCAGCCGATGGAGAGTTCCACACACGAATCACTCTATTGAAATAGAAAAAATGCCTGGTGTCACTTCTGGCGGTAGCCACCTGCAGGTGGAGCCTGTGACCTCTTGTGATTTTGCTGGTTGAGGTCGACACATCTGAAGGAAGACGTAACGACACTTTACTGTGAAGACTCTTGTACAGGAAATACAGATCAAGCAACACTCTGCGTGATTCAAGGGATTTTATATTTAATTTCTCCAATCCTTCGGAATAGCCAAAACCACTATAGGACGGATAGCACCTGTAGCAATATAAGGACAGCTCCACCAAACCACACCTCCACACAGGGGTGCAGCGATTGCTCATTTCAGTTGTATTGGAGGGAGGGGGTATGGACTGCCAAAGGTGTTCAGAGAATCACCAGCTATATATATTGGCATGATTCACGGCATCTCTGTACCAATTGTATCGGCTGTTTTATGGCAGAGTAGGAATTTGTTTGGAGTGTTGTTGTAACATGACTCATTGCGGCTTGTGAGGCATTCACATATGACACATGCTGACACATAGTTCTATGACATGGCGTCAATGCAATGACAGTTGGACAAGCAATACACCATGTGTCATACTACGGTGACAATCAATGACAGATTTATTTATTGTTTCCATTGTTGCATTGTTTGTAATTGTTTAATGTCGTAACATTGCTTAATTGTCATCTTATATCATCCTCCTGTGTTTTTGACTTTTAGTGCTTTCTCATTGGAGGACAAAGTACAAAATGTTTGCATTGACCAAGTCAAAATCTATGATGGAACTTCAGCTGCTTCTACGCTTCTAGGTAATTTTCATTCTTTTAACTTACAGTGAACTTCCATTTCACTTTCAAAATGCCTGATCAACTTTATTGACAAACTTGCACAGCACATGTTTATCTGGCGCTGTTCTTGTGTCTCCTCAAATTAGACAATCCAAATATCACTACGAATCCAAAACCATGTGAAAACGATGTGAAAACCATGTGAAATGGGAAGCACCATGTGAAAAAACATGTGAAATTTCAAACAGCATGTGAAAAACTATGTGAATTAGAAAACAGAATGAAAAACCACGTGAAAAGGGCAATTTTCACAAGGTTTTCACATGGTTTTCACATGATTTTCACATAGATTTCACATGGTATCAGTTCATAGTGTATGTATTATCAAAGCAACATTTACAAGTAACACATTGCTTTCAAAGAAAAAATAGCTAATTATAGTTACTCTGTAAACTACCTCTGGAAGGAATCTGGATTGCACATTGTTATTATCTTCATGTGTGCACATTGTTTTCGTGGTAACTGTTTAAAATGTTTCAATGAGTAGTTTATGTTGATTTGTGTTTTGAAAACCTAGAGCCAAAGCCTCTCTTTGATCTAGAACAGGATTGGTGTGGCACGCGAAGATTAGGCCTATCTTTAAGCTTGCACCTATGGCCATGCCACATATTATCAGACGGAGAACCACTGTAAATATACCTGTCGATTTGGTAACAGGCACAACAGGCACTTGCCTACAGTCCTTTTTAAAACAAAAAGCCCTTCAGAAGATTTTGAGCTTGTTTACAGCAGATTTAAGTTCTAACCATTTTGCAAATTTAGTTAATTGATAAGTCTAGTAATTAATAGATTGTGTTTTTACTTCTGTAAATTGCAGTCCTCTAATTATCATTGTGCCAATCTCAATTGACAGCCTGCTGACTCAAATATCAGGAAATGCGTTACCTTACAAATGTATATCCAAAAATTTCCTTGAGGAATATACCCATAATCCCGAATCCCCCTAAGGAAGGTGCTCCCATCAGACGTTAACAGTCCTTGTGGCACCTGATGAGTCTGCACTTCCTGCAGCCCCATTTTCTCTAATCCTGATCACACAACGAAGTACCGGTACATATGGTAATAATAATTATGGTATAGTCAAACCTGTACAGTGTAAACCTCACCCTTAACCAAACCCCCAAATTGACATTTTCTATAGAAATCAACCTTGACAGAAAAGGCCACCTGTCTGGGTCATTTCCTCAGGTCTCAAAGTTGACCGTTATAGACAGGTTTCACTGTACACGTTTACTCCTGGATGACTGTACTGACGCTGACAAATGAATTATCATTGACAATCAATTAATCAATCAATCATTATGAAACTACTTTCAGGAGCATTCTGTGGTCGTCGTATTCCTGCTACTATAAAAACGTCGTCCAAAGATGCTTATATGACATTCTATTCTGATTTCTCGGATCAGTTCTCTGGTTTTCAATTAGTATTCGATGGAGAGTTGGACGAACGTAAGTTGCTTGACATATAGTTGATTCTTCCGATCCAATTGAGCAGAATCATAGCTTCCCATTTAACTATGAACTTGAGCCGTGTGAAATCCATGCAGAAGTCAAATGAAAAGGACACTTTTCACATGATTTTTCTTTATTGTTTTGTCAAATTCACATACTTTTCAGATGGATTTTCACACATTTCTTGTTATTTGGTATGGCCAGGGCTGTAACGTAATTCGTTACAAGTAACTAATTACTTGTAATCGTTACTTTTTTAGTAATTTGTAACTGTAATCGCTACTTTTCCACCAAAGAAACTGTAGCGGTAGTTCGTTACAAATACTGGCTGTAATTTGTAATCGTTACTTTTAAGGTTGACCTCCATTATAAATTACTTCACAAATATTGTATCCTTACAAATGGTAACCTTCAGAGAATATTGTGCCTCCTGCCTGCGCCTGTTACTCAAAAGGGAGCTTTGTTGCTGATTTGGGGGCACTCCACATCACAGCAGATGACGTGTTAATCCAGGTGTGTTTTATCCCACACTAAGCCTTCAGGAGACCTCAGTCAGGGTCAAACTCTCTAATACGATTTTTATGAGTAGTATGAAATTGGATACTTTTGATCATCTGGCCATGTGTTCCTTTTGCGGTTTCATTTTCCATTTGTCGATTGCAACTCTGAGTTCATGATTCTTCAGTTATCGAGGAGGCCGAAAACGATTTTGGTGATGGCTCTGTGGAAGCATCTGTGTACACTGTGCTGTATAACATAGTTAAGGTTAGGGTATAAAGTAGCTATTATTAATTATAGCATAGTAATACACAGTATCGAACAACGTAAATGTTAAAGTAACTCTAAAAGTAATTTGTAACGATTACTTTTAAAATACAGTATTTTGTAATTGTAATTCGTTACTTTTGGAAAAAGTAATTTGTAACTGTAATTAATTACTTTTTGGAGATGTAACTTGTAATTGTGATTAGTTACTTTTTAAAAATAATTGTTACAGCTCTGGGTATGGCTTCATGGACGGTGCTTCCTATTTCACATTGTTTCACATGGTTTTCCTTTTACATGTTTTTAGATTAATAGTTTCTGTAATTCAAGATGTTGATGACTGCAGCTTTAATAATTTACCTCACAAAGTGCAGAATGATCATGCGTTAACTAGGGTTGCCAGACGTGACGACGTCCTTTATTTACCAGATTCGTTCTGGCACATATTTATGTGTTTTGTAGTGCAAACTTTAGTTGATTTTGTTAGACATTTCTACCCAATTTTGTGAATATGCCATGTTTTTTCTTCTGCGGTCTGGTATCCGTAGCGCTAACGAGTCACAGTCTTTGTCAAGCACATGATTAGAGCACCAGATATCATTCATGTTTGGCATTTAATCAACATTGTAGGTGTTGCTATTGTAGCAATTTGATGTCTTCTGATTTACAGGAGATCTAAGTGGTCTTCGTTCTGTGGCTGCCATTTTGGGTGGTGTCAGCTTCGCCATCTTTGCTTTCTTGCTACTTTGTTCTGTGGTTTATAAGAAATACTTTGGAAATCGTGATACTGTGGAACTATCTCATAGCATTGACATTGAAGAATCAGATGGTATACAGGATGCCGTTCAAGCAAGTGCTCCCCCGTCTTACCGCAGAGGTATGCTACTTGGTTTACGTCGCCAGTAACATTTATTCTAGCTCATTCTTTTTCTTTCCTTGTTTTCCTGTTTTTCCGCCATTAGTAGTCCCTTGCACGCTGCATGGTATTTGTATATATGTATGTGTCTTTATTATTCAACAAAAGTCAAAAATAAAGAATTCATATGTAGCAGGCTATACACACATAGCTCTTACACTGCACGGACAAGTGGCAAAAATTAATACGTGGGCAATTGAATACTATGCAGCAATAGACATTAAAATGAATATATTATGTCTATAAAAACTGTTCCAAATTGACATCAGATAAGTCTAATTTGAATTGCTTTAATGTTCTTGCTAATACAGTACCACACTCTCTGGAAGGTTGTTCCAAATTCTTATTGTCCTTTGAAAAAAGAAATGGTGGTGGACATCTGTGCGAGATATATGGGTATATATGGGTTGATAATTGATGAGAATTCATGATTTCAAATGTAACACACCACTCACCAGTGTCTCAGGTTGCATTTGAGAGATTGGATCAGGTATTCGCACTATGAACTGGAGTCATGTGAATTCCATGTCAAACCGTTTGAAAAGATGTGTGAAAAGGGTACTGTCACATGATCTTTCGTTACACTGTCAACTTAACATGACACTTGTTATTTCACATGGTTTGGATTCATAGTGTTGAGTGAGAAGGTGTCAAGGGTTTGATGATGATTTTGTAGAAAATGGGCTTTGGATGTGTTTTGCACCATCAAACTTTTTGTTTACAGTTTTAGTTGTCAACTGGAGTCAGACATGGCAATTGACATTTTATTTTTGTTTTATTTGTGGTAGTGATGGCAGAGCCAGAATTGTATCCTCGTACACCAGAAATGACACCCACTGGTTCACCACGATCAACACCGCACCCTTCTCCTTTACCACATCGATTGCTGCGCCCTTCTCCTTTGTTATTGGATGGCAGCAACCATTTGATGTTGTCGTCAATGAATAACAGTGCAGCCATCATTGACATGCCGTTATCACCGCCGCCACCTTATCCTGGCGTTGCTCCTCCTTCATTTGAAGCATTGAACATCGAAGAACCGGAGCCACCGAACACAACTCAAGCATCCGATCACTGTGCTGCTGGACAGGACAGAATTGAACTTGCGGAGTTACCTTCCGCTGCTAATCGGCATGACAATGATATAGAGTTGCCACGTCACTTTTCTGATGACACTGTTTGGCATCAGATGCCTGATAAAACGAACAGAAACTTGCGGAAAAGCAAGAGCACAACGTCACTGTTTGGATTACGCCGTACTAAAGTCACCAGAAGACCAAACAGACAGTCTGTGTCCTAGCAGTGGCAATAATATAGTGGACAAGTACCTAACAAGGCTGACATCAACATATGCTTTATTTTATCGTATTCGAGATGCTTCTTGGGCTGGCTTTAAGAAAGCTGTTATGTTTATATCCGACTTATAGTCAGTAGAAGTAGAACGCTGAGTGACTAATGTTAAGAATTTCACGACACTTATAAATTATATTTTTAATCATTTGCTATCTATATATTTTTCTCTGTGATTTTGTAAGCAAGAATTGAGTACCCCACTAATCTTGATTGTGTTGGTTATCATGACGCTCTGGGAAATGGACTTTGGTTACAGGGAAACCTGTCTATAATGGTCACAATTGGGAGCCGAGGAATATGACCTTTATAGACAGGTGGCCGTTCTATCCAGGTTGATTTCTGTAGAAAGTGTCATTTTGGGGTTACAAAGAGTGGCCTTTATGCACAGGTGGCTGCTTTATAGAGGTAGCCACTATTACAGGTTTGCGAGGATAAACAAATAAGTGATGATGATGATGATGATGACTGACTGTATTTGCAAGGTGACATAGATTTATCCAAGCATTGTGAGTCATTAATTACAGAACATTCTAAATTCAACCCATTGCAATTTGCAATGAAATTAACTTGTATATGTGCAACAAGCAAAATGCGTAATCGTGTTTGGAACCAGTGACTGGTGTCTTGTACGCTCTACTTTGCTTAATTGGCACACATTAAGAAATTGCATATTGGTACAATATCACTAGGAATCCAAGAACATGCGAAAACCATGTCAATATCAGGTGAAATGGAAAGCAGCTCAGAAGACCCATGTGGAATTACAAACACCATGTGAATTTGAGAGAAGAACGGAAAACAAGAACATAGAAGCTCTCGGAGCATGACTCACGGATAATGCATCCATATAATAATTACAACGTAAATAACATAAGACATGAAATACAGTCGAACCTGCCTTAATTAACGACACCTTCGTTAAGCGGACACCTCTTCTGGCTAACGCGGACAGTGGACCCTTTGTCCCTTTCCCTTAAAGCTGTTGTATCTTTGTGGTTTAAATTTCAAAATCCTCTATATAAAAATGCATGTGTTGTTTTTAGCCTATTTGCTGACCAAATCAGAGCAATTGTTCAGTTCGGTTCACCCGTGTTATATCAGCGAGCAAACACTTTTGTTTACACTTCACAGAAATCGTAATGAATTAACAACAACGTCACCGCTATT
>OFHS01002704.1:0-17091 GCA_900245855.1 Calvadosia cruxmelitensis | reverse complement strand
AAGAGCCAACAATAAAGATGCGAATGTTGTCAACTTCGAAGATACAAATTCAGATTACGCATTCAGAGATTACGCTGCAGGAGGTGTTATCGAATGATCTTAAATTAAGAGCCACTTCACATGTCTGCGTGAATAAATGAACAGGAGGGCAGAGATCGACAGATGTGTTGTTTTCAAAGTAAACCAAATAACAAAGCCAAGCGGACCTTGTAGCTTACTGATTCGTTACAGTCTTCTTGCATTGCGTAGTCTCTTTGCCAGAGCTTACGCTGCCTCCCACGCATGTTCGAAGTGGAACAAAGAACTGCAAATACCGTCGTCAATGTGGTGAATTCAACCTTAAAACGTTTTGATTTTCCTTTCGTTTTACGCCGAAAAGCCGCGACCAGGTTGTGCGATCAAGTTCCAATGCAAATTACGGCAGCTTCTGCAAACGATTCATCTTTGAAATTCACAGAACCATTGTGAGCTAAGTGGTTCCGCTTTGATGGGTGCAAACAAAAGCGGAATGATTCGCCATTAATCGTCCAGACAGTTGCCATGGCAAGACGATTTCGATTCGGCAGGAAGTACTACGCTTTGCATGGCACTTGCAATGGAAGGCGTGTTTTGCAAGGTGATCGTTCTTCGACTTCGATCTCTTGAACTATTTTTTAATTCGAAAAGCGTTAAAATGAATACGTAATGTAATTATTTTTAGAGCAATCGATTACAGAACATGATAATCGATTAATCGCAACTCCAGATAGTAATCGATTAATAATACACGATTTGGAACTCTAACGCTCTGCAGTCTGGGTCAATGCGCCCCAACTGTTTCTTAGCATTTTGCCCAGGGAATTTCGAGTTTTTTGTAGCTCCAATTGCACTGCTTCATCTACGCAAGACGAAATAAAATATAACAGAACTTAGCAGCTTATGTAATGACATTGATTGTTTAACGTATATCTTCTTTCAAATTGTGCTAAAAGGGTGTTTTGCACCGAAGCAGATTATCGCATCAATTTGTGCGGGAAATAACTTCCCCTTGCACTGCGTAAAATGCAGTCGGAACCACATCCATTTGCTGATCTAAACACTTATAAGAATTTCAATTGTTGCTTCTATGGCTCTAACGTACAACCTTCGGACATTTGGCTCCAGAGCTTTCTCTTGTGCGGCTCCATTGCTATGGAACTCTTTGCCAAAAGAACTGAGATCACCTCCTTCAGTCTGCTGCTTCAACAAGAAATTGAAGACTTACTTTTTTAAGCAGGCGTTTGAATGATGATTAACTTTTAGCGTAATTTTTAGATAATATTTATAGTAACTTTATAGTGTATATTTTAGATAGCATAATTCTAAATTCCTTAGTGTTCTTTTTTAGTCAGCTTAATTCCTAGCTAAATATTTTACCTTCCTTTTAGTTTTAACATTCAAAGTTCATTCATTTTAAGGAATGTATTGATTGTGAAGCGCTATTGGGCAATTTATTGGGAATAGCGCTATATAAGTAAATAAACTATTATTATTATTATTGTTATTAACAAGTGTCACCACAAACTTAAACAATCCGAACGACAACATAAACTTGAGTAGCATCTCTGGAAACCATAGCAATAAATTTTTCAATTGTCCGCGATTCATCTGAGCTGGGGTAAACTCTCCTGATGAAGAAAAACAATTTGAGACATCTTACCCTCTCCCTGTGAAGCGCTAACTAAGTCAATGACGCCACTGCAAAGTAATAGTCACCACGGTAACATTGACACACACAAGGATAGGAGCGACAGATTTTATGTCGCCATGTATGCTGAGGTTTTCCTCTGGGACAAATCCACATCAATTGAATTTCCTAACTGTGATCGCAAGTGAATTATTACAGTCTCTGTTCTCTTTCATTGCAGGCGAATTAACAATGAACCAACAAGCCAGAGAATTAATGGCAGCTGCAGCCGAACAACGTCTTCAACGGATTACCCCGTCCCGTGAAATGCCTGTCTTTGATTCGGAAATGACTGCTGCCGATTCTTCAAATGAGGTTGATGCTGTTTTAGATGACAACGATGACGGCGATGCAGCATTGTGAGATTTTTCTATTCATTTTCAATTTATGCCGTTGATGTCGTGAGGCTCCCATTCTAATTGTTTATTGTTGCATTTCTTTTTGCAGATTGGAATACATGGATAATGAAGATCAAATTGCTGTACGATAGCAATTAGCTCTGACTTTGCATTGACAACTTGCATACAAACAGTATAACTGTTAGAAGTGGCTATAACGATTGTGGCTAATTGGTGATTCCTTTTTTTCTAGCCTAAATGTGTTCCAGAGAGATTCACCACCATAGCTGATTACAGGATGCACCTTCCACGGCTTTCATTGCAGCCAAACCACACAATTCTGTTTCGGGTGAGTTCACATGCAAGAAGCGATTTATTTAGCCAGTGGCCACCATCTATTTGCTGCCTCATGGGACTCAATGTGGTTTCAGAGGTGTGGTGTTGGAATATTTTTGATATTCACAATCATTGAGATAATTACGGCTAGATGCGTTCTGAACAAAACCAACTCTGACAGTCTGCGCATGTGAAGAAGATTAAACTCAATCGCATCCCATTCCCATATTGCATCGGCACTGCCCTTGGCTGCTCGGCCTCTTTGTAGTAGCCTAGCATTTGGCTAAGCATTACTTGAAACTAAGTAAATACCATGATAGAAACACAATCCTAAAAAATATGGCAACAAATAGAAGATGAAATCTGATGCAGCTTTGGGATATTTCTGTTGCTGTTAATGTCCCTGTGTGTTCCCGTGATGCACTAGAAAGTTATTGATTCTTTTTGTCAACAAAGTGATCCCAAGTGATGCTTTGCTTGTTTTTCTTTGATTTATTTTTTACTCCGTTACTTCAGCTACAGAATCTGCTTGTTAGGCCTGATGAATTTTTCCACTCAAATTTATACAAATCTATCCATCAATGAGGCTTAATGTTATGTGAGGAAGTTTGCTGGAAAAGTGCATTGTTCCTGATTCTATGATGCGGTGTTACTAGTTTGCTACAGCCTAGCGTTACCTCCAAAAGCCATTGTAAGACAGTAGCTTTGCGCAATATGTGAAGCTATAACTACAGTAAATGATTATGAAGTTGCTCGTTGGTTGATTTACTATCACTGTAGGCGTCATCTTACTAAATGGTGACATCATAATATGAAATAGATAGAGACTGAATGAATATATTTCGATCATATAACAGAGAAGAGAATTGGTTACTAAAAATGAAATGAGCAGTTATAATGTATGATCATGAGTCCATACCAAATTGATTCATAGAGTCTTTTTTCTTCTCATTATGGCAGCTTCACCCATCAGCAGATGTGCCGCCCACACCATACCCAAACAGCTACAGGTATGATTGTGTGGTAGTCAGAACTGTCTGTCTCTTGCTTAAATTGAAACGTTTTGTGTGCAATCCGACAAATGGTGGTCATCGTATCACAGTTGACAAATTGACAAACATTGTTACCTGTTGCAAGTCCGTTGGGACTTTGAGGATCAAACCCTTAAGATGTCATTCAATGTGAAAATGCATTCGTGACTTCCAATTTCAGAGATCTGTGGGACAAAGATCATGTCCGGATGCCATGTTCCAAGGAGAACCGCTATCCGGTAACTATTGCGTTCAGTGGACACCTCATGATAGAATTTAATATTTTAACCTTCAACATTGTTTGAATGATGGAGTTGCTTCCATATCTGCAGGATCAACATAGGAAAATCACCGGTCGTTGGGGTTTGATTTCCAATGTCCTCTCAAAACCCTTCAAGACATCAAAAGACTTTCAAGTATGTGGTGCAAACGATGTTTGCTTAACGATCTGTGAACGGTTTTGTTTGTGAAGATATGGTTAGGCATAGATCGCATGAAGCTTGTTGGAGTCAGATATTTAACATTTTGTATTTTGATGCATTTCGTTCCAAGCACAGTGACTCTTTTGTCTTAGGCTGCTGTCCTGCATTACAATTCTCACTATCGTGACAAGTGGAACTTTGAAGGATGGCATGTTTACTGCAATCAGGTATGTCGTGTGACGCGATGCTGCAATCTGTTTAGTACAGTGAAATCTGTCTATAACGATCACCTCAAGGACCTGAAAAAATGACCTTTATAGACAGGTGACCTTTCTGTCCAGGTTGATTTCTATAGAAAGTGTCATTTTGGGATTATGAAAGTGGCCTTTATACACAGGTGACTGCTCTATAGAGGTGGCCGCTAATACAGGTTTGACTGTATCTCGTCTTGTTATTTCACTTCACTTTTCAGCTTGATATTTAGTTTGACCGGTAGGTGGAGCTCAGGAGCTCAAAGAGGGTCTTTTCTCTTTTAATTTACATCACATGGCAATGTTTGTTGTCACATGCTGTTTGGATGTTATGAAGGAAAAGAGTCACCAGTGCAAGAGTTGAATACAGCATGATATTTCCTTGTAGATCCTCAGCACTTCCATGCGAGATGACCTTCTTCGTAATTTGCTTCCTGCCATTGCCAGATTAGCAATGAAACTGCCGTCATTGTGCACACAGGTAGGCTATGTGGTGTATCTATTCATGTGTAGCTCAATTTACTTGTAACGCCGCATTGAATGATTTCCTTCTTCCGCTTCAGGCGATACCATTATTGAAGAGGAAGAGCCCGATGAGACTGACACTTTCGCAGGAGCAGGTAAGCTTGTGATGTACCTCTGAAAGGATACCCGTTTTGATGGATTCATATCATTTTAATTTCTTTTGTTTCTGCTGAGTTTGAGACCTTTTACAAATATATATGAAAGATTGTTTTGCAGCTGCTCTTTTGTACCGTAGCTTATGGAGATTATAGATTGATTTCCTGGAAACGATTTTAAATTTAATTGATCATTGATGTGTCTTTCTGTGTCTGTTTTGTTCCATCATGTCTATGATGTCATTGATGTGTGTTGTGCCGTGAGTGAACCAATCATTGAAACATGCCATGATATGCTTGCTAATTGCTACAATAATACAGCAACGATGCACAAAGCAGCTTAGCATTGTTTGTTAAGCTGAATACACTGTAATCTTTTGCGCACAGTGCTGTTGCTTGATTCTTTTGGTGAACAATTGCTTTCTAGATTGCCTGCCTCCTTGCAAACGCGTTCTTTTGTACATTTCCACGTCGAAATTCGCCGAAATATTCAGAGTATTCGTGCTTTCCAGATATCAACTTCAATAGGTGAGTGTCACACTGCTATTATTACAGACTTACAGTGTACCAATTTGATTTCTTCAGGGACGTTGCCCTCGTTTGCAATATTTTGTGGTTTGCTAGCCTGCTTTTGTCTATCCATTGTAAAGATGAAACCGAGGCATGTTCAATGTAATGTTTCACCTGTTGTGTGATGAAAGGACAAGGTGACTGGAAATGAGATCTGTTTCTGACTGTTCGCAATGAATTGAAACGACATGCTACTAGGGTATCATGTACAAAACAAAACTACTCAAAAGACCAGAGCTGATCCTTAAGCATTGAATACCAAGTAGAGTCGAAAACCACACATTTACATATCCTCTTGAGTAATCCCTAAACGGTTGTGAGGTCTACTGAAATCCAAACGCTATTTGTTTCATGTAGATATCCTTTTCTGGGCACTTTGCAGGTTGTTTCGTGGCTACAAGGATGTTGTACATGATGTCAAGGTGGAGAAGATTCGCTGCATTCTTCATTACTTCAAGCGCGTCACGGAAGAAGGTCTGTTAGATACCTTGAAAGGCAGAGATAATAGTCATTGTTTCTATGTCAACGTTTGCTGTTTGTTTTCACAGTCGTTCTCTTGCGATTATTTGATCAACAGAAGTCTTATATTCATGCATGTTGATGGATTGCTTTCTAATGAACCGTCCCTTTCAGCTTATACTCTGTCTGTGTTAGCTATGACGTAGCCAAATAGGTTCCTCTTAGTCTATGCAATTCTGATGTTATTTGTGTTTGCATTTAGTACCGAGTGGAGTTGTGACGTTTGAAAGGAAGTTTTTGTCAGATGAGGACATTCCAAATTGGTCAAGGTAAGTTCCCTGTGGTCGAACTTGAATGCATTGATTGAGGGATATCCACTTGGAAGCAGCTTTTTGATGAATTCTAATACCTCCTAGTTAATCCTTGTCCTGCTCATAAAACTAGTTAAATGAAGACTTGAAGTCGCTTTATCGATTGCTGATTGGTTGATCACTAGGGACAAACTATGTGATTGGTTATATGTTGCTACTTTTGAATTGTTTCGAAAACGTGTATACACGTCAAAAGCAGGACAAGGGTTAATGTATTTTACTTTATTTTTTATTTTTTTATAGACTATTATTGCATCGTTCAAGCAAACATCACATACAGACTTCTTTTTTATAAAGAAACCCAAGTGGGATACAATCAATATAAATATAAATTATATTATTTTCTATAACCAGACCTTGCAAAAGGTGACCTTGTGTAGTAATCTTGATGGCCTCTTGGATCAATGATATGTGGCGTCTCAATTTGCTGTTGTGTAGTCCACATTGTTCTTACTGCCAATCAACTAACAAAGAAGCAATAATTAAGCAAATGACCACCCAATCAATCAATCTAAGGCTTGCGCTATGCTCGAGACATTGGTGTTGATTGTTTTGTATGCTTACGGAGTTATTATAATTATGCTGATTTCTATTGTCAGATGTCATAAATTATTCTCTGACCTGGAAGTGTCATCCAATGGTGCAATCGAAGACCAAGGCACCGGCCTACTGCAGGTTAGCTAAAACAATTTATTATGTCAATCATTGACTTGATAAAGTTATTTTAATTTCGAAAGCTGTCACAATATCGGAAAATTGAATTGTTCAATAAAATTACGAGTTCTCTTTTGAAATTCAATTCATCGCATTTTGCTGTGCACATTCTGATGTGACCAATCAGTGATGTTTATGTCTCTTTGATTGTCAGGTTGATTTTGCTAATCGATTGATCGGCGGTGGCGTCATTGGCATGGTAAGTGCATTGATCATGGCTGCCGTTTCTAAGGGATAGCAAACTAGCAATGGTTGCTAGGAAGGAGTGGACTTCCAAGTTGTAACGTATACCCTGTGGAGGTGTTTGTGTTTGACTCCACGGCGAACAACCTTACAATATTATTGAATCAAGCGAGACAGCAAGAAAGCAACGCTGTGCGAGTGATTCAGTTGAGAGCTTGATAGTTGCTATGTGACATTGGCTTATATATTCGCATGAAGTTGAGGCTACATCAAAAAGAGACTATTTACATAAATACGAGACTACTACAATCTCTCTGTCATCAGATGCTTTCTTGTTTCTTTATTCGTTCATTCGCTTGGTTTGTTCTCAAAGGGTTGTGTCCAAGAAGAGATTCGATTTCTGATTTGTCCTGAGATGATCGTGGCACGGCTGTTCACTGAACGCCTTGATCCCAACGAAACCCTTTTGATGACAGGTAGGCGACTGATGACAGGAAATTGTTTTACGGTGGATGAATGACAAGTGATTTCTCAGACTGTATGGGATTTGATAATCTGTTGATTTAGTATTTACTAATTTCTGTAAATTGTTTCCTTCTTATGGCGTGAAATGGTAATTCTATTGAAACCATCATGATTAATATCCGGAAATGGCATGTTCATGTACAGTGAAACCTGTCTATAAAGGTCACCACTGGGACCTGACAAAAATGACCTTTATAGACAGGTGGCTTTTCTGTCCAGGTTGATTTCTGTAGAATGTGTCATTTTGGGGTTATGAAGAGTGGCCTTTATACACAGGTGGCTGCTCTATACAGGTGTGACTGTATATGATTCATTCCCAAACACTTTGAACCGGTTGTATTGAGCATGTAAAAAGCCAAACATGTCCTAGTGAGAACAGGTTGGCTTGAAATTGTCCTGATGTTCTAACAACAATTTATATTTTACTTCATCTCTGGAATGTACCATCATCTGTTTGAACAACGTTTCAGGATGCGAAAGATTTAGCTCTCATTCTGGTTACGCGCAGACATTTAAATGGACAGGAGACTTCGTCGATCAAACACCTCGGTTAGTGTTACGCGAACAACAGACTAAGTGTTATACTGTACCTCTTCTTGTTTCTGCTTTACAATATGGCGTGGACTTTGTTCAGGGATTTCTGGCAGCGGCGTCATTCAGAGGTCATTGCCATGGACGCATGCGTATTTCACTCATACCAGGATCAAGTCAAAGAAGACAGGTTACATCGTGAACTCACAAAGGTAGGCTTCGTGGATGTGACATCAATTTTGATGAATAAGTATCGCAATCATTTTTACAATGTTGTGTTGTTTATTTGTCTGATTATTAACGGGGCTTGTAGTTTCATCAGCTTGATCTTGGAAGTAGCAAAGACATATTCTGTCCCTCACCGTGGCTTTATGATCTCTATTCGACTATTTCTGTAAATTAGAAGGCATCAGAACCTACTTTGACTTAGCTGTCAACTGAAACCTTTTTTGACCCAGCTATCAACTGAAACCTGCTTTGTCCCAGCTATCGACTGAATCTGCTTTGCTCCAGCAGGCAGCAGCTATCATTCATCTTACCGTATCATTGAACAGGCCATGGCCCTGCTTGTTGTCTTTGTACATCACAAGGGGATGTGTCATTGTGTGGTTGATTTGACCAATTAGATCTTCTTCACTTATGATAGGCACTGTCTGGTTTTCTCGAGAAGCAGTCCTCAACTGAACATCCTCCAGCTGTTGCTACAGGTACGCCTACTAGTCCACATAAGGTTGCCAGACGTCCCTTATTTCCTGGAATCGTTCCATTTTTATGTGTTATGCAGTGCAAAATTTAGTTGATTTTGATAGACATTTTTACCTAATTTTGCGAATGTTCTATATTTTTTCTTCTGTGGTCTGGTAACCCTAACCCTATATGGCATCTTTACATGATCTTTTTCACAATTAAATATTATTGTCTGATGCCACTCAATTGATGTGATGTTGGTGAATTCTTACGCCAGGTAATTGGGGATGCGGCGCATTTGGTGGCGACCCAAGGATCAAAGGTATAATTATGATGACCATTGTTTTGCAATGTAAACAAAATGGTTAATGTCAGACTTTATAGTTTACAAAACTACACGTTGGCATCAAGAGAATCAGTAGAGATCATTGCTATTTAGGCACTAATTCAAGTTGTCTTTGTCGGGCTTTCGGTAAAAGAATTTTTATAACCTGTATTATTTTGTATTTCCCTCATCAAATATTTGTGACGCCGTAGAATGTGTAAAAGGACAAAACTCGACGGATCTTTAATATTTTGACTTAGCACTTATGATATTTTTTAATTTTTCTGCATGTAATTCACATCCACTGCCTTCCTTTGCTGTGATAAAATGAATTGTTCGTCCCTTTAATTTAGTCAAAGCTTGAGGAAATTTGCTGTTGTTTCAGTCAAGTTGTATTTTTTTGTTTTCAGCTATGATTCAGCTGATGGCTGCTGCCGTTTGCCAGAGGGACCTGCTCTATTTCACGTTTGGAGACCAGGTGACCAGTCGTGTCCCCATTACAGCTCATTAGCTGGTTTATATAACTTGCCTCTCAGTTGTCTGTGACATTATGTGAAGCGAAGTGCAATAACTGTGACTAGTTTTGCATGTTTATTCAATTCCAGGGTTTGGCTGACCAACTCACTGATTTCCACAGCTTCCTACGTCGGCACAAGATTGACGTCGCCTCAATCTGGCGCCTTCTTAGGCTGTACGAAAGCGAGATAATATGCACGGACGTTTATATTGATCTATTTCATTATTTGAAGAAAAATCTGTTACGTGACAGTGATAAATCATCGCCTGTTCTGAGCACTGCCTCTTGTCAGGCTCTGGAAGCAAACAGTAGCCCGTTTGATGGGGCAACACCTCCTTCTGTCGTGGCCACAACATGAGAAGATATCTCTTGTGGCAGTCGAATCCAACAAATTACCGCATTTATCATCTTCAAAGATTGCACAGACAGTTACTGTTTCAGTTTCTTGTAGTTATATATCTGAAAGTATGTATATTGCATTACTGCCCATGATAGAATTCTTTTGCACGTTTTGATAGAAGCAATATTGCAAACTAATCTGGCCTTTCATTGCTAGTCTGCGGCATTGCTAGATTGGTCAATGGTCATACAGTGAAACCTGTCTATAATGGCCACCTTTGAGACCTAAGGAAAACGACCTTTTATAGACAGGTGGTCTTTCTGTCCAGGCTGATTTTTGTGGATAGTCTCATTTGGGGCTATGAAGAGTGGCCTTTATACACAGGTGGCTGCCCTCTGGAGGTGGCTGCTAAGGCGCTGATACAGGTTTGACTGTGCTGTATATGTAACTATGTTAAATTGTTTATTCTTAAATCATCAGATGCCTTCATAAGGTTCTGATATGAAGAACATTAACATTTGAATGAAGCAATGATAAACAGGTTATTCTACCACTACTTACATTAAATACTGTATAATAAAATGTCTTACGATATAGTAGAACTGTTTCTGGAACATCGCAAGTTTTTGCTAGAAAAAAAACACATTAAAATGTATAATAGTCGTAATACATTTATTTAAGAATTATGTTGATGATGACTAGAAATGTATATTCAAAACGGAGATGATTCGAAATTCCATTTGCGGGATTCAGAGAGATCAGTTCGATGACGTCATGTGTAGATAGCCTCGTTCTTAACGTTGAAAGACTCGCTTTCATACTGTTATTCTTGTGATTCTGTTTCGTTTCATCAATTCACCGAATGTTTGCCTTTTAACGACTGAAACAACTCCGTTTTCTGGCTTTATTCCTCGCTTATTTTTTATTGGAACGAAAGGTGTATATCTTCGGTCGTTGCTAGTCATCCTCGACTTGATTTGATTGGTCTGGATTACATGGAGGAGGCGTATTGTTGTCCGTGAGCTGCTGTTCTTTCGCGATGGACGCAACCTCAGAACCTTGCTCAGAAGTAGCGGAGCCCAATGAGAGCCAATTGGAGCCAACGACAGAGCAATGTAAAGCTGACAACGATGTAAGTAGCAGTGAAAATGAATCTAGAATGGAGACTGAGCTGCCAACTACCTCAGCTGGAGATGGTAGCGAACCTGTGGATGATTCTACAGAGCAGGCATCTAGCCCTACTAATAACGAAGATAGTGAAGCAGTCCGCTCGTTAGTCGATTCACCTACTTGTAACGACGACGAAGGAACAACCAGCTCTCAAGAAACACCATCGACGTCAGATAACAACGACGTAGGCTCAGTTTACTATTTAAAATGGTTCAGCTGGAATGGAGAAACTTACCCCATAGTCACACAGAACGAGAACGGTCCTTGTCCACTGCTTGCCATCATGAACGTGCTGACTTTATCCAAGAGAATCGCGCTACCTTACATGCAAGAGATAGTCACGGCCCAGCAGCTGATGGAGTACCTTGGCGACTGCATTCTATCTAGTGGTCCACAGCACACAGTTGAAGATGAGCTCGTGTTGAATTTTGAACAGAACATGCAAGATGCCATCTCCATCATGCACAAGCTACAAACTGGAATTGATGTCAATGTCAGATTCACAGGGTAGGATTATCTTTCCTAATGCCAAAAAACTTTTACAAAATAAAGCATATAGCCTACAACTGAGCCTGGTCGGTTGACTCGATAGCAAGTAGGACTCGTAATTTTATCAAATTAAATAAACATCTGATCTAATTAACTGACACAGTTTTTTAGATGAAAAGTCTTATAACATCTAAATACATAAACAAATTATATCATATAATTACATGAAGGATTCAAAACATAGCAAGCAGAGCAGAGCATAATAACTAGAAGCCTGCAGTATCTGTTCATTTCCAAAATTTCAGGTAGGCTGGCTGAGTTTCTGTTCATGAAAATTTATCCACCTGATAATTTTGTAGCAGCTATTTCATTTTAGTCTGAAAACTGTGTTGTATGTATGCAAATTGCTATGCGCTTAGTGCCATCCCAATTCAAAAACACTCTACTGATTTTGAGTCATTGTACTGTACGAGGATATTATATCACAAGTGGTGAGAAGTACGGCATGTACTGTAATTAAAATATATTGACCCGCTGATTGCGTCGATAAACCTACTAATAATTTCTATATATAGTCCTGAAGCCAATTGAATTTCAAATGATGTAAACATATGGTGATTAGCTTGTAATATTCACAAATGTTTTAATGTGTCATGTTACATAATGACAGTTTCAAAATGAAATGAATTTACAAAATTATAAATTAATTGAATGCTTGAAGGAAATTACTTGAAGTGTAGTTGAAATGAAATTTCAATTGGCCAAACCTTATCTGTCGTGTATTCAAGTTGCAAAGTGATTGCTTTTTGCTTTTGATTTCTGTAGAGTGAAAGATTTTGAGTATACGCCAGAGTGTGTTGTGTTTGATCTCTTGAGCACTGGTCTGTGCCACGGATGGCTTATGGATCCCCAAGATGAGGCTGTTGTCAAGGCGATTGCATCCCATAGCTACAACCAAATCGTCGAGAAGATTATTCTAAGCAAAGAAGATGGTGCAGCAGAAAGTCTCGTTCAAGAAGGTGGTTAATTGGTTATGAAGTACAAATGACATGCTAATTCTACTCCATGTTGTTTTATATTTGACTTTGTCGATTTACAACGTCAACTGTTGATCCTCTCTCTATTTATTAAATGCTATTTGTTTTGCTATTTACAGTTCCATTTAATTGCTCACGATGTGCACTAATAGTCATCTGGCGTTGACAAACACTTCTGAGCGTCATGCTGGAAAATTGTTTATAAAATTTGTAAACCCTTTTAAGGCTGGTCCCGATTCGTCAATTTATAGATTACACAGTTCTTTGACTTGTCTTATCTATCAGATGTCTTGTGAAATGAGTGCATAGTTGATATATTGCATTTGATTTGCGCTGTTAGGATCAATAATTTATTGAGCGTAGAAAGTAGCAAGATTGAATCCAATATTAAGACTGTGATATCCAATGAGCTGTTTTATCATGTCAAATTGCTCTCTAATCAATGGTAGTGATTCGTTTATATCAATTTTCGTGTAATTTAGGTTTAGTCGCAGAACTGTTCCTGGAGAGAACAAGAAGCCAGTTGACGTATCATGGACTTTGTGAATTGAACAATACTATCAAAGATGGAGAACTGTGTGTTTTCTTTCGCAACAATCATTTCAGTACATTATATAAATACAAGGTAAGTTAGCAGGCCTATTAAGATTTCTTCTCCCTCAAACATGTTAATTTGATGTCATTTTATGTCAGATAATTGCATATCTTGGATACCATATGAATTAATCAGTGCATTTTACTGTCTCGTTGATTGAATCAGATATTCACATGCAGTCAAACCTGTGTTAGTGGCCACCTCTATGGAGCAGCCACCTGTGTATGCCGCCTGTCTATAAGGTCATTTTCCTCAGGTCCCAAAGGTGACAATTACAGAAAGGTTCACTAATCATGAAACTATGAGTTTGATCTCCTCAATTTTAAATTAACCAGATTGTAAATGCATCATCAGTTTTGTTCTTTAATCCGATAAGCTTACATAGCTTTTTTCCATGGCGGTGTTCTGTGTTTGATGAGCTTAGGTTTATTGACTCTTTGTCGTTGCTCAGGGTGAGTTGTTCCTGCTGGTGACTGATCAAGGCTATTTGACAGAGTCACAGGTGATNNNNTATGGGAAACGCTGGCTAACGTTGAAGGCGACGGGCAGTTTGTTGACTCTGCATTTCAAACCATAGCACCAAAAACAGATCCACAGGAAATTCTAGAACGAAGCTCTGAAGGAAATCTGACCCAGCAACAGCAAGAGTAAGTCATGTCACCCCATTCCAAATGATGAGCAATTTGTCTGTTGCTTAGATTTGGATCATTGTTAGCCGTATGGATGTACGTTTCCTTCTGTTGTTGATTGTTTGTTTTTCTGCCTTATAGCATTCTGTGCAATAGTCTGTTCTCTTTATACTGTAGGTCTACTGATCAATTTCTATTCTCTAATCCCGATTGAAACGAATGAGCAGTTGAAACAACATTCATTTCAGCCTGCAGGACTACTGTAGGAAATCTTGTCAGTTTGTCCTTAACGCTGTGACCGCTCATTTGCAGCTATCTGGTGGCACTCAGTTTACGTGATCAAGAACAAAGTGAGGGAGTTGCATCAGTGGCAGCAGATGACGTCTGCACACCAGAACAACAACAACAGCGCGAACAGCAAGAGTAAGAATTACTACCTCTATGAATTTAGATGCACTGCCGTTGGCCTTTGGCCTTACGTCCACGGAGTGGCATTAACATTCAAGTGAGCTAATTGCTCTTGCTTTTGTTTCAACATTAGTTTTGCACTTGCTATCCAATTGCAAAACGAGGAGAATCATCGCTTGGCAGCAGCAGCTGCAGCAAGGCAACAGCAGCCACAACAGCAACAACAACGACCTCCATCGAACCCCCAACAACGTCAGCGAGTCAATGGAGGATCAGCCCAGCAGAATAGCAGAGGAAATGTAAGGGCTTGAAATTGTTTTCGGTTTGAAGTCCTTTCACAATTCCTCGTTTGTCTATTTACATTTTGCCATTCCGTGTTAGCATTCTTGAATGTTTACTATTTTCTATTTGCCTTTTGTTGTGCAATGCTGTGTTTTATTGTTGTTGTTAATTACAAATTGTTTTTCTCTTCCTGCAGTGTGTAATTCTATGACCTGTTGTCAGCGTTTCTATTGGCTCACAAGATTATCCTTTTCCACAAAGTTGCAAAAGATTTCGAAATTCATGAATTTATATATAAGACAAATGCAAATCAATTAAATCAATCTAGTGCATGTGAAAAAGAGGTCTGTTACTGCAGATGTATTATAGGTGAATGCATATTTGTTTTAGGTATTGGCAGAAATATATTTTGGATTGTAATCTCCTTGGCCTTGTTGTATGTATACTCTTGACTCCCTCGTAGGCACTGGAGCAGATCCCCACGGTTACCGTTGGTTTAACGTCTGCATCTAGGGTTATAATTGCCAGACTACAGAGGAAAAAATACGGAAAATTTGCCATTTGCAAACTTGGGCAGAAATGTGTAATAAAATCAACTAAATTTGAAGTTGTATAGCACTTAAATACGGAACGATTCCAGGATAAAAGGGATATCTGGCAACCCTATCTGCATCTATTTTGCTAGCAACTTTTTAAGTTTTCTCTTTTTCGACAATGTTATGAAAATTTAATGAAGAAGTTGCGAAGTAGCTTCAGAGAGAGGAGGCATAAAATGTTGAATAATAAATTGAACGGTTTTAATCATTGCTGGAAAGTGTGTATTTCCTTTTCTTCTAAGCACAACTGTTTACTATATAGATATTTGTATGGGCAGATTATCAGTTGATGAAAAGATTGCTTCTGGCTAAATTTCTAATGGAAATTAAAACTGCCTCGGCAACCTCCATATGGACAATTGTTTCCTCAGAATGTGGGGAAATGAATAATAGAATTTATTAAATCCACAGTCAACTCAAATCTATATGCCTTTGTTAAAACTCAGAAAACCGCTTGTGCCGGGTGTCTTGATTGATGTCATTCTTACTGTCTTGAATAGATAATATNTTTGTCTGCAAGCTGAAAGAATTCAGAAATCGTTTAAATTATATGCACAAATCTGGCCACAGCAAAATTACCTCGTTTGAATGTGATGACACTGTGAAGAGGGCTAGTATCATAATATGATATATCGCAATAAGATAGTAGTTTTGTATCGTGGTACAGTCAAACCTATGTGACAAAGGTGACCGTTATCTAACAAAGGTGACCGTTATAGACAGGTTTCACTGTAGAAGATACAGTATGACACGGGTTCTAGTGTAGTACGCTTAATTGGACTACCCTATTATCGGAGCAGCCGTTTTATCAGACCTAACATGCCAAGAAGGAATCGTGTTATTTAGAACCTCACTTGTCCATCGGATAATTGGTCCAGCCGCTTAATCTATCCGAATGCAATACGCAGTCTCACTTTCTGTAAGCCTCTGTCTCGTCTGCGCGGGACCATCTGCCAAGATGGCGTCTGACGAGAAACAAGACGTTGAGACCGTGGAGGAAAGCGACCTTCTCAAGATCACTCCATTGTAAGTGAAGCTGACAAATGTGATGTATTTTAGCCAAAAATATTCTCTTTTTTGTTCGCAGCTAATCCCTTGAGCGTTGCAGTAGACCCTTTTTAAACGATTTGATGTTTTGAGCTAGTAGGCCCATCCAAGGCATCCATAGTGGCTTCCATGCTGCATGCCTGTATTGCTGTCAGAGTAGCAGCATGTCACAGTAAATTAGCGACACAGTTTCACTTGGTTCAGGTTCTGAATTTTGAAATTGAAAAGCGCTGAATTGACACACGTGAAAATATTGCCCTAGTAGCTATGCTGAGCGTCTATCATGCAAATCCAGTAGCACGCTGCGTGAACATAATTTCAAGCTAGATTACGCGCAGGAACTCGACTGCTGCATACTTGATTAGATTAGTGCCTTCCACCGTCCAGCCAGTGTACCTCCACCCACTGATTGCGAGTCATACAGCAGCCCTAGCATACACTGTTGTGATGTATAATAGCTGGGGCTCCTATACCGTATCTTTGGAAGTGGATAATTAATTAGTTATACAACAATGTTGGGTGCAGGGGCGGATACAGGAATTAAAATACATACGTCTCAAAATCTGGGGCCAATGGCCACACCCATTTTGGGGAAGAATATTTTCCCACGCCCATTATGTTAGTGGTGCTGCTGTATTTTATCAACCCATCTCTGATATTGTCTTTCTTAAAATTAAAAGGAATTGTGAAGAACACGTCAACAACAAACAGAGCAAGACAACAGTTTGTGATGTAATTGGTAAAATGATAATAAGAATGATGTAGGCCAGGCCAAGACCACCTCTCCAGGAGATGCGTTACAAATTAGTATGACTGCAGACCAAGGATAAGACGCGCCAGGAGAAAGATCTTGACGCACTGTAAATAAAATAAAAGACACACAAAATCATCAATTTAATTAGAAACATGAAAA
>OFHS01002703.1:0-14149 GCA_900245855.1 Calvadosia cruxmelitensis | reverse complement strand
AAAGGAACAAAAAAATAAAAAATGAATTTCATCATCTAGCTCTCCTCTGTCACAGTACAAACACAGTCGCTCTTCGAGCAACTCTCGTTTGTATCTTCCTGTTTGTATCTTCCTGTTTGATGATGATGATGATGATGATGCAAGCTATTTGCTGATGATATGAAGCTGTATACAGTATACAGGCTTCCAGGTGCAAACGATGATATANTATTTACAAAAGGTACTAATAAAGTAATAATATTACAAGATCATAAGAGCATATATTTCTGAAAAAGGTTATTCTTTCACATTTCGTAAACTAAAAGATTTCTTTAGATAAATTCCAAGATGGTTATAGAGTTTCATATAATCATGGTTAAAGAGTAAGTTTGGTTTTTCTAGAGACGTTATATATCAAAATTTAGGAATAATCAGTTCAACATTAGCATAAAATTGTTTACGGTGTTCTTTATTAAAGGAACAANTGATGATGATGATGATGATGATGATGATGATATCTGTGGTGGCTGTGTAGTTCCTGTTGTTGTCACACGTATTGGTTGTCATGTTTCCGGTTATCTTCCTTTATATTGTTCTCCTATGTTAATCTACTTGGTGTTACTAATGATTTCATGCTGCTATGCCGTAGCCTAGAGGTGCTGTATGTAACATAATTAGTTCTGTTCGTGCCCTCGTCATGAGAAGTTGCTAGATGGAAAGCTCGTCGTGTTTATTGTCTCCGGGCGTACCACGACAACATTGTGTCAAAGTGTAATTTAAATCTGTTCCTAGAAAGTCACATTTTATAGGTTAAAGTCAGGATAACGAGGCTATATCAAGAGGACACAACAAGGCAGTGTCCTAATCCAACAATGTTGTACCTTTGTCGCACTTATTTGTTCTTTTTCGCACCTAATACTTTTCGTTTGCTTTGTACATGTATTTTCGTAATTTTTCTTCGGTTCTTAGAATGTAACTGCGAAGTTTTCCAAATAGTTGAGATATACTCCATACATTTTTATATCTAATTTCATTTACAGGTCTGATCGAAATATTCACAACATAAATACATCAGTCAGTGCTCAGCAAACTACTTCATCGATGATGATAGCAACTACCTGACTTACACTCCCAGCAGCGCAATGTATCCAATACTCTTCATCTGAATCGAAGTTCATGCTGGCCACGTATTCATCGGGAACATTCTGCACGTCAATCGTTGCCAGTGTTCCACCATCGTCAATACAGTACTGAACAGCGAGAGAATACTTAACTGAAATAAACAATAGGACTTTTGTTGTCTTTCCAGAGCAAACGGCGTTATCATTTGCTATTTTATCTTCTTCAAACCACGGTACATTTTGATCAAAATACTGTATTGTGATCGAAAGTCGTGAGGCCGGAACAATGATATTCTAGGTCTAACAATACTGTAGACGCAATCTAAGCATACGATGCTTATAATAGGATGTGCCTTTATCTTGTTAAGTTATCAAATTGAGTAAATAGCTAAAATGATAAAGTGCTGCATACTTGGTATGTTGGATACAATTATGTGAAATCACATCAATGTCACTGTACACGTTTTCATTGGATGTGTAATTGTCTTTCTCAACAGCCTTTGTTACTATGTCAAAAGTCAAAAACCTTTGTTACTACTGAGTCTACTGTATGAAGACATTGTGCCGAACCATCGGTTTAGTTGCTTTGAGGAACGACTTATTTACTATTTTTCTGATTGTAGTGATATGTAGCGTGGACACTAGTCCCTAGTCTACTCTGCATAACCTATAAAAGGTTACAGCAGACATGTTATAAATGTCATTCGTCTGACTGCCTGATTATATGTTGATCTCATAACATATGTCTCGTTCCTGTCTCGAACCTTGGGACTACATAACACTGATCGAGCAATTAAACGATATGAGCATTTGCAAACTTCAGTATATTCTCATCAGCAATGTATCTCGAAACAATTTAATTTGTAACTTAAGTCTAACCAAAACATCAGCGCAATTGTACAATCTACAGAATGCATTGCAGGACAATTCAAGTTTGAATTATGGACTAAAACAAAAAGCATTGCAGTGTAATGAAAAATTAAACTTCAGTTCGAGTACTTCGCATTAAACATGTTGCATTGTCTACAAAACAATAATCCTCTGTTAATTAATCGATTTCCCTATTCGATATCTTATTAATTTATATTCTATCTGCCTCTTGTCAATAGTGAAATTGCAACAGCAAACATGGAAATGTAAGAAAGAATCCACAGCATTTACTATTCTGTAACAATTTCGGAGAAGTTTATATATTAGATTTTCAATATTTATCTTTGAAACATGACCTAACGTTGTAATCGAGTATTGAAATTGATTTGAGTATGTGTGATATCTAACACAACAGTTCTGTCAGGAATACTCTTAGCAAGGTCGCTATGTTCTTTGATTTGTGAAATGTAAGGTATTTGAAGTAGAAAGTGACTCAGGCATCATGACGAGCCATATGAATGTGCCACGTCAAACTTGTTGACGAAGCCTGGAGATGCCTGACACTCTTAGAGCATTTTGATTAGCTATATTGATCCAAATGATATGCTGCTGTCGAATTAATATTTAAAATTGAATGTAATTGACCAAGCGCAGTCCCAATGCATGACAGGATACAATGTTTTTAGGCACGTGGTTTTGAGCTCAAATTTACAATTTTGACAGCCAAGAACAATCCCTGCAATTGATTATCATTGACAAGAGTACGGCGGATTGCGTTACAAACAAAGCAATTGTCTGACGTCTTAACCTGTGGCAGAGGTCAACTGACTTTTATACCGACATGCAATGGGACTGCGCATGGCGGATTGAGTTCTCTTCATGCTATGTATTCTCGTTCATGCACTCGTCAGTAGGCGCTATTCATTAGCTAAAACAACTTCCTATAAAGGAAGAAAGCAGATGATGTATTGTACATTTACCTGGAGATAAACCCCTGAAGTAAGTCGTAGCAACTGAAGACAAGGAGAATTTGAATCAAAAATAGGAGATGAACAAGAACTCGCTTATTGATATAATTATGCCAGAAACAATTGATCCAAATACAGGAAGAAGAATATTCTTCCTGTATAACATAATTATGATGTTCTAGACAAGAAACTGTTCTTATTTCAAGTATCAACTTTAAAAAAGAAGTTTTGTCTGCGATAAAACAATGGCTATATTTATGTTAGTCCTTGTGATTTGTGGCGTGCAGCGTGGACAGATATTCTTATATTACATTTAAGAATGTTTTCCTTGAAATGAGAATCATTTCTCTTTATACAACAACTATAATTATTTCTTGCAATGTAGATTGGAAACACTCGCCAGTAACAACTTTAGACGATTCTCGTGAGCTGTTTGTACAGTAATAAAGCTATTGATCTAATGCATTTTTTCTCGTAACAATAATCAATAATTATGTTTACCTGGGCATGTTCCCAATTGACAGGTTGAATTTGTTGTGTTTGTTCCCAAACACTCGCTGCCACCATTAGATGGAAGTGGATCATCGCAGGCACGTGATTTGATCTTTTGACCTTCGCCGCATGTCACTGTACAGACTGCCCAGGGACTCCACTCTCCCCAAACACCATCAACTGCAAACAAGGCCACATCTTATTAAAAACTAGGAATAGGAACACACAAGTCAAATTATGAATAGCTGGAGGAAAGGAAGTTGAATAATTGGAAAGCATGGAATACAAGTTGTATTACATCGCAGACTAATATACATAGTTTCTTTCTATGCATTCTAATATATCATCCTTAATACACTGCATATAATTTTAAATGGAATTAAATGGTAAAATAATTCCAGGTTATAACTCAATATGATGGCTGCTATTTTCAGTATTTACGATATATTTAGAAGAGAAAGGATTCTTACAAAAGTGCAGCCAAATACATTCAAAAAATTTAAAGAATAGAGACAGTCAGTTATTGTTCTCAGTGGCGTAGCCAGGGGGGCGAGGGAGGGCATTCCCCCCCAATGCTCTTTCAAGTCATAAATTAAACAAGACGAAATCAGGTGAGAAACTAGTTAGGGGTGAGGGTAACTCTTTTCTGCAATATGAATATTACTGTCTTACTGTGAGTGAATCAGGAATCTATATAAATATTTTACTGGATTCGAAACTGCAGAAAACTCTGCAGAAAACTCTAACGTGTTCTTGCAGGTACACCAACCCCCTAAAACATTTTCGCCTCGGGTGGTGTCTCGAGGGGGCCGCTTCGCGGCTGCTGCGCAACCATTTGCCCCCCCCAACATTAAAAGCTGGCTACGCCTTTTTTCCGCGATTGATAGCTAAATGTTGCTCCGACAGGAATTTGGCAGCGTTCAGTATCATGTGCCGGTAGTTCAGAATGCTTGGAGCTAAGACAATCACAAACTATATGCAAATGTTGTCACCCAATAGAATTTTTATTACTATAACCTATCTGAGAGATCTTCCTTGCTTGATCATTTGCTTACGAAGACTATTTACAGTGGTCTTAGTTCGAAAATGTGATTTTGATGTCTAAACAGATATTTCTCATTGATCCTGCGAGTTTAGAGAAATGTTTTACCGTGCACGAAAGTCCTTTTTAAGCCGCGGCTAAATGAAACCTTCTGGAAAATATGTTCATCGATATTTCACAGAGGACTGTAGATCGAACAAATTTTCCAGAATATGGAAACATTTCTACAGCGACGTTGCATATGTAGATCATTTACTACTAACTGGTTATAGTCTTACCTTGGTCGGCGTTCTTTTTCTCCTAAAACATTACAGAAAGGCATTTATATCGATGAACGCTGTATCATGCGTCAGTGAGACACACGAGCGAACACGAATGTGACTATATTATCAGAACGGAGGAATCAGCGACATGGTCTCGTGAGTCATGAGATATGTCGTAACTGCACTATGCATCACCACTTGTCACAACCATGACAATTACGACTAGTATAGACACAAGTAATCAGAATCATACAAATGAAATCTCAAATAATGTAGAGTATGAATATAAGAATAGTCAAAGGATACACTTGACTTTACTAAACGAGATGATTCAGTAATCACGGCACTGTTGTTGAAATTACTGTCCTGCTATGACATTTTGTACAAAATAATGAAATCATGAAAATCTAACGCATGGCTTTGGATAGATCACCTGCGAATTTCATACCTAAGAGCAGTAAATTGATCACCAAATACAAAGAAGATGAAATCGCTTCGCGGCATCTCTGATACGAGTAAGCATTTCATTTCTCGACAGAGCCGATCGTGTTATTCATTCTAGATAACGCCGTTGATGAGGACAAGACTTTTGTTCATCCCAAAAGAGGGTTTTGTAGCGCCATCAATAATTTCTTCCAAAATTTAAGGAGGAGAAAATAACGTGGTACTTCTCGAACACTCAAATAGCTTTTCAACTGCATGGGGATTCCAATGTTAAAAATAATTGTGATGGCGAAAATAGAAAGCAACAGTGCTGACTTAATACTACATGACTTCACATTATCTTTTTTTTTTTAATTTTTTCGAATGGTGAAATTCTTTATTCATCTCTTTTTTCAAATCCAAATGTTAATTAAAAACACTAATATAAACAATTACTCAACTTGGGCGAATGTGCCGCGCACACTCTCGGCGTTCCCGCGCTGGATGGCCAAGCTCAAGTTTGCTATGAACTCCGCCTTGCTCGTGCCACTCATCTTAGCCCCTAGATCTTCAACCAAGGCCTTGGTTGAAGGGCCAAAAGCGCCAAGCGTTTCAATAGCAAAATTATCATACTTACCACAACCATCAGAAGCTCGTTTGATATCTGTTCAGCATTTGCAGGTAATTTCATGGCACTTGCGCCTTGCCTGGATTTTAGCAGTTTGCAGACATGCCTTCCGCCATTATTAGACCTTTCTCTTGTATCTACTCCCTCACACGTTGCATGCAAGGAGCAATATTGACTGCATTGTAGCTTGGAAACAATCTCAAACGATTTGATGATCTCAGTGCTTCTTCCATCAAAGGGGCTGTATAAAGATAGCATCCCACAAATAGCCAAACCCCTCTCCTGAAGCAGCATAAGTAAAAGAGGAATCAATCTTTTCATGAGATTTCTGGCAAACATGCTTCTGGAATGAGGGATCATTAAGCTGCAAAGAAATTAAAACTTGTCTCGCTTAGACATGAAAAATGGTGATCACATTTTCAACAAGTCGCTAATTTTTCTTACTCCAGAAGAAAGCAAGCCGACGCCACTGGTAGTATACGCTTTACAGGTACAGCGATAATGAGATATACTCAAGTCATGACACGACGTTCAGTTCTACGTAGTAATTATCACATTTGTAGGAGAAAGACAAACAAATGCAGACTAAGAGGTACTTCTATTATGTATACGGCCTACCTGTTAAGTAGTTACCCCGATCGCAGAACCTCCCCTCCTTTGGAATTCTTTCCAAATAAGAAATTGCACACGCTCAACTAATATACAAATGCAGCTGATTATCCAATGGGTGATGTACACATCATTTTCCCGTCTCCTGTATGAGTGGCATGTATCATCTTCAGTGAAATTACAAAGCCCAAATGAAATGCAAAAGACCATATTTGGATTCCGTGGCAAAATCTGACGAACATAATTGTTTGTATTTTTCGTTAACATGGTTACCGTTCATAGCTCATTTCTCTGAGTCTGGAGAATTTGAACGTCGTCCTGCCACCTTGTATGCTGTCCACTGACTGGTTTACTCTTAAGTCTTGTCGCTTTGGTGTTACTGTATTAAATGTCTCTTCGCCGTTGGCATTCCGTCATTTGTCTTTGCTGTTTGGTCACTGGTTGCTGTTTCTCAATTTTCGGAAAGTGAAATATTAATGCATTGCCTTGTCATCGTGTCGGCTGTCAACCGACTGGTTTACTGCTTTATTTATTGTCGACTTGGTACTTCTGTATTGACTGTCTCTTTGGCGTCATTTGTTTATCGTTTTGTGACTGCTGATTGCTGCTTCTCCTTTAACTAAGTCTGGTCTATTTGCACATTGTATTTCTACCGTGCATGTGGTCCCTGGTCGTCACAGAGATGTCATTTTCAATAGAACTTTTCAGAAGCTACCATTATGGGACAGACCGGTGCATTGTGTGACATGCAGAATACAACGATGAATCAATGATGCCGGCATTCTGGTTTTGGACTAGAAGACCTATAGCCATGCGCTCTCGTGATGATTCAAGCAAAAAAAAATGTCAACCAACTTAAAAATCTCTGTCGACATCGCATGATTCGTATAATGTTGACCCGCGGCACTAAGTGCAACATTCGGTCGATAAAACGATCTCATCGCTGTCAATCAGAAAGCCACGTGTAGTTGCAGACAGCAGTATAATGGAATGATATTACTTCCAAAACAGAATATCAAAAGCTTCAAACATCTTGTCATTATGACTTCGTAATTTAGTTGTGTTGCAATCTTGCAGGGTATAAGACATTTCTGTTATTTGCGTTTTGAAACAGTACTTATAACTTGGCCATATGCTATGTTGATACATTGAGTTGTACTTGGAAGATCACTGTCGTTGTTTGAACGCATAATTTTTAAGCAGCCACTTATATCATATCAGTGAAAAACAAAGAGCTGCATTTGTCCCCTGGATTCAAAATGACTGTTCTTCTTTGCTCTGCATTTGTCATTGTTTGTCTAGATGTGAGATATAATAATTAGTCAGTAACTAACTGAATTTAAAAGTACCTATGATATTTTATAAACCTGAAGGAAGATAACTCGAATAAGCAAGCAGGGATTCAAGGAAAATATATTTAATTCATCATTGACATGGTATTGCATGCTGGTAATGCTTCAATGAGATGCGTTTACAATGACTGTTTAGATCTAGATCGACTGTTCGGCTGTCACATGCAATCGAGGCTTCTTCTTGACAGTGTCTTAATGCTTGAGCTTGCGCCGATTGGTTGGCTTTGGAGTTGTTGGTGCTCTGGGATTGAATGCGAATTCCTTCTTGAAGATCAGCTGCTCGTCCACTTCTGATTGATTGATCTTGTCACGAAGGATGGCGTTGTCATGATGCAGACAATCGATTATTTCTTTGGCACATTCAAATTCATCACAAACGTGTTTCAGTCGTTGTTCTAGTTTCATGGCATTCTGCTTGAGTAGCTTATTTTCATCAACCAGTTGGTTTCCTTGGTTACCCATTTTGGAAATTACTTCTTCGAGGTCGTCTTGTCTCGCTTTCAATTCTTTAACCTCGTTCTGTTGTGCTTTGATGAGATATTGATCTCTAAGTTGGTCGTATTTCAATAAGAACACTTCATTCTCAAGATCTTGAATCTTGCGTTGGGCGTTAAACGATTTCTGTTGAGATTGATTGCTGTTGCCATGTGAAATTGTTTGAAGCAGCTTCAAGATGTCTTTTAGAATGACTGTACCATTCTCAATTTTTTTTTGGTTGCAGTTCGTCTTTTCCCTTCTTGGTCGTTTGTCCTGAATTCTTGCATCTCTGGCCTTGTTGGCTGCATCGTTGGATGTTGTGGTGATGCCATTTGAGCTTCCATCGATGCCAGAATCGCTCGACTCAGATTGACATGCGGCGATGCGTGGCAAGACAGCGTAAGGGCTTGGGAAGGACTGTGTCACCATGCCCTTGGCATGCTTCGCATTGATCGATATTGCTTTTCGTGGTATTTTCGATGTACCGCTCTTTGATTTGTTACTGCCATTGATGTCGTGTTTTTTAGTGAGCTGTTTGGTGCCATCGACCCTTTCGCATCTCTTCTTGTATGCAGAAAGCACATGCTTGCTTTGGCAGCAGCGAATCGGAATCTTGGTAATTCCAATCAGTCTTGCATTCTTTTTCAGGAAGCGTTGTTTCTGACCAAGTGTGCTACATCGCTTCGTCGCAATGCGGACAGGAATCTTGCTCGATGCACTCGAAGCACCATTCGATTCGACGTAAGCTGATTGGCTTTTCACCGTTCGATCAATCGCATCCATTGTTCTACGTTGAAGGCGAAGTCCACAACAAGATTGAATGCAACTTTAAACGAATTCAAATCACTCTCTATCTCAATATCAATTGGCAACCAATCAATACGAAAACTCGCTAGGAGTAAAACATAAGACATGCAAGAGCGTTTATGACGTCACGATGCTACAAATCACGTGGCTTGCTGCAACAGAGGACGTCGGGTCTTTGCAAAGGAGGCAGCAAATCAAAGACTCTGTTGTGCGCGCAATGAATTTCTTTTGTACGAAGGAGACGATAAGTATAATTATGTTTGTCAGTTCAGCAAAGAGTAAAATAACACAGTTTACATTGTGAAAGGGGCCACAAGATTCAGCCTTCCTTGGAACAAGGGAATCGCAAAGTAAACGTTTCCTGTATGCAATTGGTGCCCGCTTGATCAAGGCACTATGTAAGCGAAGAAATCAATGGCCTATCTTTTCCAGTGCATAATCGTGTCAGTGCAAAGTTGCAACGCAACCTGTGTTTTTGGCATTATTCCCTCGAGAGGTTTGATGGACGAGATTTCTAATTTGTAAATAGTCTTGTCAAGTTCTATTTTAGCAGTAAGTTAATAGAAATATTGTAAATATTTATATCATACGTTTATAGTCATCAGTTGTATCTAAATATATTAAAATGTATTGGATTTTATCAGGATTTCTTTTGTAAGTTACCTGTTTATCTGAATATATATGTGAAGTAACTATCAAATGTGTAAAAAGTGCGTGGTGCCAGGACACTAAGCAGCGTGATCTTGTGGACGACGCATATTGGACAATTGACCTGGGATAAGATTTTCAAGCAATAATCCAGTGGGCATGGTTTGAGGTCGTTTGACTTGGCAGTGAACGTATATCGAAATATGCCTGAGAAATGGTAGGAATATATAGTAGCTATAGGAATGGCACCAGTAATGTGAGACGTGACGTTCTTACTTCTTAGATTGCAACAGAGTAAACAAACTGGTCCAATCGAATGGCAGACCTTATACATATTTGGATAATGTTATGCTGGCTATTACATGCACAAGGCATCCGTCGTCAACAATCTAATTCACTCGTTAGATAATTGTTTTTGGCAACAGAAGGACGTTCCAACAAATGTTGATGATATTATAAATTGACAATTTGCAAATCAATCTCTCTTTGTTCTTTACTGTTATATACAAGAGTAGCTTAAATTCAATACCTCAAGTATCTCTATATCCTCCAAATGCCCACCTTGCAAGCATATAAAACGAAATAATATGACATATTGTGTTAAATATCAGCTACCATGTAAATAATGTACAAATTTAAAGCAATGATAGAATTGAGCTGATGTCCATGGCTTGTAAAGAGGCTTTGTACAACGTTCTACAGCCATTCAGCTTAAAATGACTTATTATAATAATTTCATAAATTGGTTCACCTAGAAAGGCTAATGCATAAATGTTGAATTCAAATCATAGTGCAGTAGTTTAACTGTACACTCCTGGGCTTTCTCTCATGCTGCACACGAGGCATGGTCTGCAGTACATCCACTTAGGGACTTCAAACGATTTGTGAAGACTCACCTTTTCAACCATACGTATAGTACATAAACTTCACAATTGCAATGTAATGAATATAAGCAAATGAGTGTCTTTATGCTACTATAGAATTCATTTTTACTTGTATAGTATGGAACTTCTTCTAATTTATGCTATACAGTACATTTTTTATTCATTAATTCAACACATTGGAATTCATGGGATTACACTTGTTTAAACTAAGTTAAACTCACACGGAAGAGAGACCGCCAGCCTCTATCAGAGGGGTCACATGGTAACCATAGAGCTGATTCCCGACTCAGAACTCAAACATCTTGTCTTTATTACTTCGCCTTAGCTTAGTTGTGCTGCACTGTGCCATTTTTGTTCTATTTTCTTTGCTTTTGAAACAAAACTTCTAGCTTGGCAGACGGCGTATTTTGATACCTTGAGTTGTACTTGGAAGGCCACTGTCGTTGTTCGAATGCACAATTTGTAAGCAGCCACTTACATCATAACAGCGACCAACGAAGAGCTACATGTCCCGTGCATTCAAAATGGCTGTTCCTCTTTGCTCTATATTAGTCATTGTTTGTCTACATGTGATATTATATTGGTCAGTGGCAAACTGAATTTAAAAGTACCTCGGATATTGTATGAAGCTGAAAAAGACAACTCGACTAACAAAGCAGTGTGTCATGGAAGATATATTTAATTCATCACTGCCATGGTATTGCATTGTTGGTAATGTTTCAATGAGATGCGTTTACAATGACAGCAGAGATCTATATTGACTGTTGGCCTATCGCATGCAATCGAGGCTTCTTCTTGACAGTGTCTTAATGCTTGAGCTTGCGCTGATTGGTTGGCCTTGGAGTTGTGGGTGGCCTGGGATTGAATGCGAATTCCTTCCAGAAGATCAATTGCTCGTCCACTTCTGATTGGTTGATCTTGTCACGAAGGATGGCGTTGTCATGATGCAGACAATCGATTATTTCTTTGGCACATTCAAATTCATCACAAACGTGTTTCAGTCGTTGTTCTAGTTTCATGGCATTCTGCTTGAGTAGGTTATTTTCATCAACCAGTTGGTTCCCTTGGTTACGCATGGTGGAGATGACTTCTTCGAGGTTGTCTTGTCTCGCTTTCAATTGTTTAACCTCGTTGTGTTGTGCATTGATGAGATTTTGATCTCTGAGTTGGTCATATTTCAACAAGAACACTTCATTCTCAAGATCTTGAATCTTGCGTTGGGCGTTGAAAGATTTCTGTTGAGGTTCATTGCTGTTGCCTTGCGAAATTGTTTGAAGCAGCTTCAAGATGTCTTTTAGAATGACTGCATCATTCTCAATTTCTTTTGCCTTGCAGTTCGCCTTTTCCCTTCTTGGTCGTTTGTCCTGAGTTCGTGCATCTCTGGCATTGTTGTCTGCATCATTGGATGTTGTGGTGATGCCATTTGAGCTTCCATCGATGCCAGAATTGCTCGACTCAGATTGACGTGCGGCGATGCCTGGCAAGACAGCGTAAGGGCTTGGGAAGGACTGTGTCACCTTGCCCTTGGCATGCTTCGCACTGATCGATGTTGCTTTTCGTGGTATTTTCGATGTACCGCTCTTTGATTTGTTGCTGTGATTGATTTCGTGTATTTTAATGAGCTGTTTGGTGCCAACGAACCTTGCGCATCTCTTCTTGTATGCAGACAGCACATGCTTGCTTTGGCACCAGCGAATTGGAATCTTTGTAATTCCAATCAGTCTTGCATTCTGTTTCTTGGAGCGCTGCTTCTGACCAAGTGTGCTAGATCGCTTCGTCGCAATGCGGACAGGAATCTTGCTCGATGCGCTCGAAGCACCGTTCCATTCGACGTAAGCTGATTGGCTTTTCACCGTTCGACCAATCGCATCCATTGTTCTACGTTGAAGACGAATTCCACAACAATATTGAATGCAACTTTAAACGAATTCAAATCCCTCTCTATCTCAATATCAATTGGCAACCAATCGATACGAAAACTCGCTAGGAGTAAAACATAAGACAAGCAAGAGCGTTTATGACGTCACGATGCTACAAATCACGTGGCTTGCTGCAACAGAGGACGTCGGGTCTTGTGCAAAGGAGGCAGCAAATCAAAGACTCTGTTATGCGCGCAATGAACTTCTTTTGTACGAAGGAGACGATAATTATGAATATGTTTGTCAGTTCAGCAAAGAGTAAAATAATACAGTTGACATTGTGATAGAGGCCACAAGATCCAGCCTTCCTTGGAACAAGGAAGAAAACGTTTCCTGTCTGCAATTGGTGCCCGCTTGATCAAGGCAAGTGGCGAAAAAACAATGGCATAAGGCCTCTTGTAAATCGTCAGCGTGGCAGCTCAATGTTCGAGCGCAACCTGTGTTTGGGGCATTATTTCCTCAAGAGTTTTGATGGGCGCCGAGATTTTAATTTGTAAATAATGAGGTCAAGTTTTTATTTTTTTAACAGTATGTTAGTAGCAGTTATTCTAACTATTTCTAGAATTGTCGCTGTGTTGTCGGGGTCGGAGGCAGAAGGCGATCATTCGTCACGAGAAGCCATAGTACGTTGAACACGATGAATTGACGAAAACCGGGGTCAAGCGGGGCGTGCCTTCGAAATATTAGCAGACTCACCGTTTAGCAGTGGCGAAGTAGGATCGATTGAAATAGGTGAATGTTTCCTCTGGTCAGTCAGTTTGTTGTGTTTATTTCATGCACTATTCCTGTTTAAATGACGGTTAAGATATCTAGCAGCTAGATTTTTCATCTTCTTTAATGAAAACCGCTAATGGAATATGATTGCGTTGATGATGACTCAAAAATAGCAAACTATAATCCTTACCAACAAAACTTCGATACCTGGATTCGTTTGAAGCTGTGCCATGGTAGACGAAGTCGATGTCGTATGGTCCTTTCAGTTAAAACTGCTATAAGTCCTATTCGACTCGCCACCAGCTTTAAGAGGTACACTCAAAAAATCGTCAAGAGAGCAAGCATATGTCTCCTTCAGCTACGTCCGTTTCAAATGATCTCCGTTTATCGATCTATCTCTACAAAACTTACCTTTTTCCTTATCAGGACAACTGCATAACTGCAGTTCTTTTCTTAGTGAACTGGCGGTTGTACTGACTTGCGTGAGATTTCTATTTATGCTAGTAATTAGTCATTAGTACAATTATATTATATTTTATTCACGTATATTATTCCAAATTCTTACCTATCTAGGGTGTAGTTTATTCATTAAAACCTTTTGGTATTTTTATCATACAGGTGATATTGTGCAAGTCAGTACTGAGTTGATAAAAATCCTGTGTGATGTTACTAAGCCTAGTAATGCTTCCTTTGTACTCGATACTTGTCCACTACCAACAAACAAAATTCAGTCCAAGAGATTGAAAATATTTATTAACATTTATTTCAGCTTTTATTAAGACAATGTTTTATGTACATGCTGTATTTTTGCTTTGTAAGTGGTTAAATGCTATGACATATCACTGGAAGGTATAGCTCGTTTATTAACTAAGCACATCCTACGTTAATTAATATGTATTTATTTGACATATTGTTGAATCCAAGACTTGTATTTGCTGAGTGGTGCAAATCCA
>OFHS01002701.1:0-19837 GCA_900245855.1 Calvadosia cruxmelitensis | reverse complement strand
GAAATAATCCCTCCTCAAAATTTGGAAAATGGTTGACGAGAAACTATTAATCTAATTTCATTGGCCTTAATTAAAAAAGATACCCGAATAGATTCGGGTAATTGCTATTCGGGCCGCATCCCTAATGATCAAAGAAGATAAAAGAAAATATGTTTGAAGAAGACTTGCCACCGGGAGGATGCAGGCCTTGCAGAGCAGCAGAATAGCAGATAAGAGCAGATGCAGGAGCAGATCCACTCCTGCGGATATATGCATCTACATATTTATATTCGGTTGGCATGAGACTTCACGTGCATTGTTTATGATATGCATGCAGGAGTTGGTTCCTAAATTGATAGCCTACGTGGCAGGTCAGCATTATACAGGCTACCCGGCGACCCGTCTAGGCGTCTACTCGTTTAGAGGCAATGACAAATTGGTGGCATCCATGGCATCGTGCCATCGTCACCGTGACACCATCGTGCTATCAAAACAACTCACCGTCGCCGACTCACCGATGATGACTCCAACGAAAAGGGCTTTATTGCTTTAACTCTTGGAGACTTTGAGTTGGAGTAATGGAGTAATCCATTGGAGTCCCGACGCAAAGCCTTGGATAGCATTATAGCAAGCGAATGCGTCTCCACAGACCCAAGTCTTGAAGAACGTAATGAACTGTGAAATTCTTCCTAATAATACATCCAAGGGACATTTTGAAATGGCCTCTTCCTGTCTGGCCTCTTTCATAATACATGATCATTTCAAGCGATGAGTTCATTGAGGTGATGACAGCGACATGAAGAGTGGCAAGGGGCAATGATTATATAATTAAATTAATTTATTACCATACTTTAGAACTCTTTGGTATGCATGGAATGATACGGTATTTACAATACATACTACGGTGTGATTGTTGTATGATAATTATGATTGATTGTCAACAAAGCGACAATGATATTCACGTGACTAACTTCAACGTGGAACGGCTGGATCCCTTGAGGTTGACAATATGGTAATACTCTGGATCAGTGGCGTAGCCAGGTTTTAATTTAGGGAGGGCAAATGGTTGCGCAGCAGCAGCGAAGCGGCTCCCCTCAGACCCGGGCGGAGGCGAACATTTTTTTAGGGTTTGATGTACCTGCATGAACACGTTAGAGTTTTCTGCAGAACTGCAGTTTCGAATCAAGCAAACATATTTATGTAGATTCCTGATTCACTCACAGTATTACAGAAAAGAATTACTCTCTCTCCCAACTAATTTCTCACCGGATTTCGCCTTGTTTAATTTACAGCTTGAAAGAGCATTGGGGGGCGACTGCCCCCCTCGCCCCCCTTGGCTACGCCACTGCTCTGGATTGAGGTGAATCTCGGATTGCGCTCAAAAGGGATATTGATCGGTTTTGTTTATCGCCCGCCCAATGAATCAACGCAATGCCAATGGCTTCACAACTACGAAGCTATACTGCTAATGATCCCTGGGGATCTTAACTCGTCGATCTCCTCACAATAACGGCAAATGCAGAGAGTATAATTGAAATCTTAGATCAACTAGGCCTTAAACAATTGAAAAAACAAGAGCCACGCGTGTCACTTCATCATCAAGCACGCTAATCGATCACATATACTTGGCTTCCAACGGAGCAGCGTTATAACGCGTTACACGTGACTAAACCTTTGGGGCTCCCGATCTCTATCTCTCTAGTCAGGTAGCCACATGTTGGCTGCTGTGGTCAACAATGTGTGTTTCCACCCTTCCCGATCTTGGGCGGCTAGAGCTGCCCTCGACAGATTCAGCCCCGTCCACTCCTCTAAGTCTTTCAACCAGGTTCTGGTTGGCCTTCTTCTCCTCCTGCGCCCTTCCGGCTTCCCTTGTATGATGAGATTCTCTAGGCCTAGATGACGACACAGATGACCGAAGAGGCGCATTTTGCGTTTTATCATCTGCTTCCTCACTTTCAGCTCTGTGTCCAAACGTTGCAAAACCCAGCCGCTTGTTCTGCGGTCTCTCCAGGATACTCCAAGAATCCTGTGGTAGCTTCAAATTTCGAATGCATCGATCTTCCTATTTAGCTTTTCCGAGAACGTCCAGGACTCGCTGCCATACGATGCAACAGCAATAGCCGATGATCTTATCAGGCGAACCTTGAGGCTGTTGTTGATGCCTGGGGTTCTCAACAGTGGGTCGAGCTTTTGGACATTCGCCCTTCTCATGGCCATCCTGCGCTTTACCTCTTGTGCTCCCGGTCTAATTAATGGTAATTGTCTGCATAGTCGAACCATTTGAAATGTCAACATAATATTTGGCTGCGGAAATCAAAGATGGCAAGGAAGACAAGGAGAGAACTCTTCGTCGCTACTACATCGCTGCTACTGCCATACGGATGTTTGCTTCAGGGGCAGAATACATGATAATAGTTCCATCCGTGTGGTTTTATTTGAAGCAGTTCAACGCCAAGCACTCATTTCTGGGAATTGTCCAAGCAAGTTTTCAAGTCACAAGTGTTGTATCTGCACTTTTGGTTGGTAGGATTTATGACAAGACCCGTCGCACAAAGCTGTTGGCCTTGATCTGCAATTTTGCTGAACTCATCGGTAACATTGTATATTCTCTAGGTTACTCTAAATATGTTGTGTTACTTGGTCGACTGATTTGTGGTTTGGGAGAAGGCTTCGTACCAGTCGTTTACGCTGAAGTGGGGAGAGTGCACGAATCCTTGGCGCAACGATTGGACCCGTACTCAACCTTCCCGTCAAAAACATCGATGTATAAATCGGTTCGTGGCACACTACATATGGCTCGACTGCTGGCTTGGTTATGGCAATATTTTGGGTCTTGGCTCAGGTGTTAACTTCTCTTTTAATCTATGACATGTACAGAGAAATGAAACTGAGAAAAGACGACAGGCTCGCCGCCTGCAGCATGGAAAGGAGAAAGAAGACGCTGAAGAGGGCCTCGATTCCTCCACTCTAAACGAATCAATCAAAGAGCTGTTAAAATTGGAGATCTTGGCTGTCACGATGGCTGATTTCCTCTTTTGGTTCGCCCAAGGCTCGTTGAGCGCCCTCGCTCCTCTCATGTTGGTAGAAGACCTTCATTTAGGGAAAGGCTATTGTACTTCGTTGCCTTAGCATTGCTTTTGCTTGGTTCAATGATAGTGATGTCATACGTGCTACAGATCAACAGTGTGACATGTGTCATCATCTGCTGCATTGTACAATCTCTGATCCAAGGCTCACGCATCGTTTATCAATACGGGCGTCCTAACAAGCAAGCAATGCTAGTTATCATGATAATATCGACCGTCGTTTATGCAATCATCACCGCACCAAGTTTCATCTACGGGCGAACACTCCTTACTAAACTCGTCGCTGTTAAATCCCAGGGACTACTCCAGGGTGTCTACACTGTTATGGGTGCTCTAGCTTTGAGCATCGGTGGTCTGCTGGATAGTATTGTGCTTTCTCACTTGGACATCTGGTTTTATGTGGCTTTCGCAGTGTACATAAGCATTGCAGCACTGCTGAAATACTGCAAAGGGAGAATTGACGAAAAAGTCGAAGAACTCGAGGCACGGGAAGCAAGCAAAGAGAAAGACTTATTCGTGTACTGATAAATAAATTGCTGTTTATTTGCGATTCGATGAGTTACCCTCCGTTCCATGTCTGTCTCATTCTGAATGACCCGTTAAATGTAAATGCGTAGTGATAATATTCAGAGGCGCCGTCCGTTACCAGAGATTTGATGTAACTAGCACCTTTTGTAACTACTTAAGTTTAAAGTTAAGCTACCTTAACTTTCAGCTCGATTTGATTGACCCCTTTTCCACAAAATCATGTCTTTTTGTCATTCTAAACAACAACCAATATAAACTGGTCCTTGCAACATTTTATTTATTTTTAATTTAAAGAAAGCAACTTCAAAAGTAACTGTAACTAGTAACTTTAGAAACATACTTTTGAGGATGAGTAACTTTTGAAAGCAAGTATAGTTCTTTTCTTTGCAATGTAACTGTAACTAGTTATTTCTTGCCTAGATAGTGGCTGTGCAGATGATAGTGGATATTGCGTATGATACAGTGCTTGAGTATCGCAGGGTGCTCGTGGGACCGCCACTTTACGCCGAAATCGGGTCCTTACTTTGGCCAGAGTGCACACACAGCGCTTCAAGCACGGGAGAGAGTATAAGATCTTTGACTTAGCTTCATTTGGCTATCATATAGGTATTGACAATTAATACTATGCCTAAAATTATAGCAGAGAATCAACGAACTAGTTTACTGTAGTAGCCTCGTAATCACATGGCCTCTCTCTTATGTAATTAGTGCTATGTATCCACAGTCAGTTGGTCATGTGGATGACAAAAGGACGAGAGACGAAGATGGAGGCTTTCGCATTCCACATAAATATATATCTGAGAGACAAGCTGCAGGTCCCACGACAGGGAGAGATGGCAGAGTTGACAGACAGAGTTGTTGAAACGACGAAGTACAGACGGCAAAGAGCATGATTACAGGATGACACAGCTACATATTTTACTATCACGTGACTATAAAATGACGACATTGAGTTCACACTGGCCGCGTGTCAGCCACTACAGTAACAAGCTGTCGAGTACACATGACGCGTGTTTATTGAGTTCTCTATAAGGCGCAGTGGATATTTGACGATACTCCTTCTACACATTAATATTATTTTCTCGTGGGAATCCTGTCGTATTCCGAAGCTTTGACGGATCGTATTGTGCCGAAAACACGCAAATAACTATACAATGATATATATTTCTATACAATGTAATTATGTCTTGGTTTCCTCTCACTACAGCTGTGACGACCTATACCAGACCTCGCAAATGTAAAACACCTTGTTGTGTCTCACGATGTAAAGCTCTTGCACAAACGACACTAATATACACTTGGAACTCCACCACCTCTTCCTGGCGTGGGACAAGCAACGTATCTGTGAAATAAAAATGTTGGAATGCGAAAGCCTCCATCCTCGTCTTTGCTCTTCTATGTGGATCTCCGTGCTCTTTTTGTAAATCACAAAGTACCCGCTGAAATAAGGAAATCTTAATTCCTTGTCCATAAAACTGCAGCAACGACAGGTTGGAAATAGAAGTTAAAACAAAAAGCCACTCTGTAGTATGACAATGGATGGACAATGTTTCGATTTTCAATTAATTGTAATCATTGTAGTGTATGCGTGGCCTGCTTCTCTGCGGGCAAGCTACAATTCAATGCCGCGTTAACGAGTCAATGGCTACTCAAGCTACTACTGTCCTTTTACTATGAGATAGAGAATTCTTGATTGAAAACGAGGTCTTGGGTGAGGGATCCGTGCTGCGGTTAGAAGCTATCGATCAACTATGTGTCCGACCGAGATTTCAACATTGGCAAAGTTAGCAGGTCACCTGACTATAGGTCAACTCGGCTACTGTTTCATGGTTTCTGCAAAACGCAAATTAGCAATCGATCTGTTCTTACACCACTACATTTGATTCTATGGCCAGTTGGCCACGAGTAAATATCTTCTCTTCCTGACAACAATATGTCGTACTCCTCAGCCGGCAACAGCTGCCTTCTGTAGACTGTAGTTATCTCACGTAGGCTTATGGCAAGGGCAGACGACACACAACACAAGCGCTATGACTCCACAATGGCTTCCAATTTTTGGTTGCAAAGTTCTCTCGCTTATCTCACCAAAGAAATGACAAAATTCCGCATAAGACATTGGAATGCTTCGTACATGTTGAAATCCTTAGAATAATCAGTCTTGAGTTAAGATGGCAGACAAGAATACTCCGGCATCAAAGGCACGAGCAGGCAACTATATCCTAGGAGCCACTTTTCGCTGTTCTTTTCCTTGCGATTTCGGTTAAGGCTTCAGCAAATTCGTGATGTCATAAAATTATTTCACGCATTTGACTTAATCATGTGACTGCTGCTGCGCTGTTATTGGTCATTCCCAATTTTGAGAATGGCGCGCCACTTCCAGAGCTGCTATTTTACTTGTCCCTGTTCACGAGTCCAGGTAGGGAACTGGAGACAAGCGGAGCATGTCTAACTGGTCGCGAAGGAACATTTTGAAATGGCCTTTTTCTGGTCCAGCCTCTTTCTTAACACGTGTTCATTTTATGCAAGGTCATCGAGGTAATGACTGCGGCATGAAAGAGTGGTTGCCTTCTAATTATATTAATTTATTATCATAATTTAGAACTATTTGGTATGAATGGAATGGTCTGTACAATAATACTACGGGATGATAGTTGTATACAGTATTAGGATTGATTGTCAACAAAATCAGTCCTCTCGGCGCAGTAACGACAAGCTATGATATCAACTTCTCAAATTGCCATATTTTACTTCTCTAATTACGGTGTGGTATATTTTAATTTTCTTCAGTGGCTTCAAAACCTGACAATTTGTTCATTCTAGTGAATCCTTCTTTACGACACTCTTTGCTGTGTCTAACTCCGCATTTGATACTGACCTCACTGGATGAGACCGCCGGTCCACCGCTGCTTACGAAAACTGTTTTCGTTCTACTGTATCATACAAATTGTATACAATGGAGTCAAAGCGCCGCTTCTAAAAATCGAGGATAATGTGGGTCATACACCTATTGAGGCTTAACACCAATTAACGTGTACAGTGAAACCTGTCTATAACGTTCGCCTCTGGGACATGAAAAAGTGACCTTTATAGACAGGTGGCCTTTCTGTCCAGGCTGATTTCTATGGAAAGTAACATTTTTGAGTTATGAAGAGTGGCCTTTATACACAGGTGGCTGCTCTATAGAGGTGGCCGCTAATACAGGTTTGACGGTAGTTGAGAAGACATGAGCTATCACAAACGTCCATACGTCCGTAGAGGTTGGCTTTGAAAGCGGCAGTCGATTGATTCAATCGAGTATTCGAGTTGAATGATACTCTTGTATGGCGCAGAATCGTGGTCAATGCCTGACCAAAAGTAGTTGCGTCTCAACCAGGCATATAACCGTCTAGGGTAAATGCAGTGTAAAACTGTTTCTATTCGTGTATTCTTTAAATAGAGAGCAATTGGACCCTACGAAGACCTACTCTCGATCGTGAGAAAGATAAAGCTGAAGTGGTACGGACACGTATCAAGATCCAGTGGGCTGGCTAAGACCATCCTACAGTGCACTGTTCCAGGAGGGAGAAGGAGAGACATGCAAAGAAAAAGGTGGGAAGATAACATCAGGGAATGGACGGGCTTGACCTTTGCTGACTCACAGCGAGTTACAAGAGACAGAGAACAATGGAGAGGGATAGTCCGAAAAATCATCAGTGGTGCCTCAACAACCCCAGGGTTAAGAGATTGATGATGATGATGATGATTCTTTGAATCTGCTGAAATTTGCACAGATAAAGAGACATAATATATCGATACCATATCGCATATACCATATACCATATCCCATGTAAAATATCGCTTCCATATCGATACTGCCAGAACAAACCCTAGGCATTATTAAATCTTTAATCGGGTCATTAGTCTCTGGAATATTTTACCGGAAGAAGTGATAAACGTCAAGACTCACGTACAATTCAAACATAAACTCGCATAACTTAAGTTGTAATTTGTTTAATAGAAATTATGTTTACTAGTTGTGTAGACCGATTAGTGTAAGTGCGCTTGCTGCGCCTTCTCTTCACGTATTGTTTGAAAATGTATGATCTTTCAAATACATATATTAATAATATGATTAAATTTGGGCTACCAGACCGCAGTTGCAGCTGTAGCGAACTACTTTTTAGCTAAAGAAGCGTAGTTTTTAGCGAACTACTTTTGATTTAGGATGATGATTTTAGCTACTTTTTCCACAAACGTTTGCATCTGCATTTTGCAAATTCCGAGACCGTAGCACACGGTGTCCTGAAAACCGCTTGAAGATTAAGGTGACACTGCCCACTAGAACTATATAATTGATTTGAAAGTAGCATAATATAGCCAGTGATTGAATTGTTTGTGTAACAAGTCATATACTTTGTGAATAATGGTCAAAAGCCCAAATTCTGATTAACTTTGTAAGAAACTGAAAGTAGTCAGTAGCGAAGTAGTTAGCTACTTTTTGGGAGGTGTATCGAGTAGTTGTAGCGAACTACTTTATTTCTCCTGTAGTTGTAGTTGTAGCGAACTACATTTATAGAGAGTAGTTGTAATTGTAGCGAACTACACAAAAAGTAGTCAATCCACCACTGTATAAATACGTAACGATTCCGGAAGATAAGGGACGTCTGGCAACTGAATGTTGAGGTACCCCCTTGGCGTCCATTGGCCAGAGACACAAAGCAACTCAAGGTTTACTTTGCCTCACCATTTGCCTCAGCGATCGTCATAGGAAATAGAATGCGATTGCTAGGTCATCTTCTCAGAGCAGAACAATGGTGAAAGCAACCCATGAATGACTCTTAGAATTATCTCCAACAGTGACCCGAAGAAGATGTAAAACAAATAATAATTATTCCAGCAACATCATTAGATAAGAATAAATGATGATGGTGCGGATAGAAATGATTGGATTGTTGTTTGAAGAAGTCTTCCATGCGTCCAGTCGGTTCAAAGAAAGGGAAGTAAAAGAACAATACGATTTTTGGAGTAATTGTAAATCTCTGTGGTGGATGATGCGCGTCAGTGGTTTCGTGGTGCTTTCAAATCGACGCGGAAGATATCTGCCACATTCTAAACAAGTACCAGCTGAAACTGCAGCTGTCATAGCGCTAGTTCCTCCTGCTTTACGAAGTCACAAACGTAGGAGCATTGCGTCTCCAGACTGACCAGCTGGTTAACAATGCGTGAATGATGTTATGATTATCTAAGGAGTGGTGAACTCCTAACAATCTAAGAAGATATGCTTCGAGGTCATAGATCGTTGATAATGTTTTCGTTCTTGCAACTGGCGTTATTGGCTTTGTCTGCAGCGTCTGGGGCATCTAAATCTGGAGAATACCCAACAGGTACGTTTCATATTTTATATACATGCAAAATGGCTCCGTATCAGCTGTTTGAATATTACAGTTATGTTGATAAGCGATAAGTGTGTTTTCTATACTTAGACATCCTCGTATGGGTAGTGGCGGCCTATTAGCAGATCTCAATCTGTGGCAGAGCTGGGTTAGGCCAAGGGGAAGGCTATAGGCTGAACTGCTACCTGATGATAAGGATAGTAATAACTTATATATTACAACTACATTAATGTTTGGCGTACAACTCAAGACAACAACAGCATTTGTTATTGTAGACAGCAACATAACTATTGTAATTTATAACTACGTCATGTTTACTATTGTGAAATGTCTGTAGTAGAATTCATGTTAGGTAACTCTGTAATCCACTTGTTCGTTGCAATAAAGAAGTATCGCACGCTACAGTTTTATAGTATTAGAAGTAGCAAGAATATGGGGATGTTTTGAATTCCAGGAACACTGAGTTACAGAGGGGAGATTAAATGGCTATATAGATTACTTGTGATTTCATTGGTACATAGAATTAAAAACGGATTCCACTGTATATAGTGAACTGCTGAGGATTGTTGATTCTCATGCGATGTTTTGGTTTCAGGAGAGGATGATCCGAGACCAGCAAAATCCGATGTCATCATCCTCTTTGATCAAACAAACACCGTTAGTAATAATGGCTTTCAAAGTGGTATGCAGTTTTTAAAACAATATATCAAAGCATCGAGTGTATCATTGGAAACCAAACGAGTTGGATTGATTTCCTTCGGGAGACGTGTAGTCGTCCATAGCAGCCTAAAGAGCAGTCATAATAGAGAGAACCTACTCAAGAAACTTGAAAATCTGAGGTACTACGTCTTTTAGCTTTCAAGCCCCATTTACATGTTCTCCTCTGTCCTTACTTAACGATAACATAACTATGTAGTTCTATTGTCTTACCATTAGTTCAAGATTTAATGTCGTATATCTATAATTCGACATACCTGCGTTTCTCCATGCAATATAGCATACTTGTCGCAAATAGAAATTCATCTGGGAATTGCTACAACACTGGGACAAACCTAAAGTCAGCATTTACTTCTTTGGGTGTGCAGCTAGATACTGAACGAGGAAATGGCCACCTTCGTTTGACGGCCAACTGTCTTTAATGACCACCTCTCCTCAGGCACCACCTGTCAATAGTGACCACCTGTCAATAGTGACCACCTGTCTTTAATGAATACCCCTTTGTAGTCGCCACCTGTCGATCATGCCTATCTGTCTTTTATGACCACCTGTGTATAACGGCAACCTGTCTTTGACGACCGCTTATCGATGGCTCCTATGAGTTTATGAAATTATATGCAACCATACAATGATTTAAGTAGAGGTAAAGAGCACCTGCCTACGAAGACTAGTTTTTCATCTTGATGTGACTTTGCCGTTCCTTTATTTCCATTAAAATCATGAAGCCGAAAATGCCTATATGCAAAATAGTCAAACCAGTCTTAAACGATGGTCGTTTATGACAGGTGATCGCTTAAAACAGGTAAACTATATTGTTAGAGTATTTAACGGATCATTTAAAGGTTGTATGTTAAAAGATAGCAGGAACTGTGCAAATAGAATAGTATTAGTTTACAAAGTAATAGACGCAATCTTTCTTTGTTAAATGTATGCGAGCGATTTGATACGTCAAATGCTACCTTGTGAAAGGATTACCATCCGTTTTTTATGGCATTTTGATATTATTATTTTCGAGATTTTAACTTCCATCTCTATTCCGGTTTCAGCCAACAAGGAAATACTGTAAAGAGTTTTCCGGCAGCATTAAAACTCGCTCTGCGCATGCTCATCACTGAGGCAAGAAAGAAAGTGCCCAAAGTTCTCTTGCTTCTGTCTGGTGGCCATTTTCCTGCCGGTTGGACATCAATAACTCGGCTGTACAGAATTCACCGCTTTGGAGTACGAAAATTCGTCGTAGCGATCGGATCGAAAATTAACGCGAGAACATTGAGGAATTTTGCCAGTTTGCCACTACGAAAGCATGCGCTACATCTGAAGGAAAAAACGTCCATCTCGAAAGGAATTCATCTGCTGCCAAACGTAAATCGTGAGTTGGAATTTAAAGATCATTTAATGAGGTCTATTGTATGCTGGCAACTACTTATACATATTCTAGTGTCCTATACAACCTAGCATCTTAGCCAACGAAGTGGAAATTTCTATCATGCTACTGTTAGATACGGATGACTTCTACTCCGATCTTTAAGATCCGATTTGAACAGGGGATGATAGTCTAGCTCATATATGACAAGACATGAACGGATTCAACCAATCAGAGGCGGCTTATTCGTAGCCATCGCAACAGTGCATGGGGCATCATTCAGTATGTTAATCTGTGATAATACATTTTATGTGCCTTATAGTTAACAAGCACCTGTGCTCCTTTCATTTATCTTCAGCCAAGTTGACTCAGTGTACGAAGCCTCGTTTAGACGAATGCCACAGGCGATGCGAGTGCGTGAATGGAGAACTACAAAATTGCAAACGAATCAGGAAGGAATTCACGCAATACTCCCAAGCGGAGCGTATACGTTATTTGACGAATTACAAGTGGCTATCTTCGATGGAGACATACATTGACGATTACGTCACTTTGGTGTCCATGCATCGTGTGTTGTTCGACAGCCTTATTCATGGCTCAGATCACTTCCTGCCTTGGCATCGATGGTATCTGTGGCATTACGAGAACCTCATTCGGCAGATGGACTGTCGCATAACAGTTCCTTATTGGGATTGGACATATTGGTCATCTGTAGCGTTTCAGATAGACAAACACATCTGGAGACACGCCCTAGATTGGATGGGTGGAAATGGCAACAAAGGCAATGACAATTGCGTTGAGACAGGGCCTTTTGCAGATGGAATTTGGAAGTTACCGGAGTATGAAAACTTACAGACTGAAAGAGCATCTACGTTTAGTCCTCCAAAGAAAAATAAATACCACAAACATTGCCTAAGACGAGGATTTTCAGGCACGCCCGCCAATGTCACGAATTTGGTGCGCCTGCTCGCTATTAACATCACAAACTTCAAAAGCTTTAATCATCATCTTCGCTTTGGATATCACGCGGAACTTCATTGTCTTGTGGGTGAGTATAATTTGAAAGGGTTCTAACGCAATGTATAGATATTGCATGTAATGTTGATTTTATTGCCATTATCAAGCATTGCAGCTGATTAACTTACACTTGCTGAGTACTGCACTAGCACCTTGGATGGCTTGAAATGACAGTAGAAACAATAATTAGAGTTAATCAGTTACTTCTACGTTTAATTGCATGCAACAAATTGCATTGTGTTAAACTGCCTCACTGAACTGCGCTATGATGAGATCTGAGCTTCTTTGCTTTGTCTGCGTCTGTCTTCCAAATAGCTTGCCATCATTGACGAAAGATGTTATTGAAAGTCAAGAAGAACACAGTTAGATGCATTTTACAATTTCTACAAAGTTTCCATGCATTTGTTTTACTTAAAGCCTGGTTTCCATTTGGATCGGGAGCACCCGCCGATTTTCGTAGGCTCCTTGCGGTGAAATGGAAACCGCGCATCGGGAGATCGGGAGTGAATCGGAACGAGCCGGCGATTTGTCAACATGTTGAATTTTCGGGAGCAATCGGGAGCGCACCGGCGGTGCAATGCGCTGCGGCGCCTCCGATTCAAATGGAAACCAGGCTTACTTTCTAGAAACATACGCTTACCATGGAAGTGGCAATTTCGTAATGCTTTACAAATGTATACATATTTTATTTTATGGGAGGGTTCACGGAGTGATAAGTGTAGTATGTAGCTAATTATCCTAATCTATTCCTACGTAATTGCTATCTGCTCATGCGCCCTTGTGTGTGATCTAAGTGCACTCGTAGCGTAATCACTTGAACTTAAGTTTATTTTCGCGTGCACTACACGCCATCCTGTTTCTCGTTGATGTCTTCATCCTCTTGGACATATCAAGTAGAGGTGGGACGAACTTCCAAGTTAAATTCGGTTTTCCCGAACTTTTTTAGCAAATTTCGAAATCGAATTCGAATTCGAAATAAAAAAAACGGAGTCAAATATCGGCTCTGCAAACTATTACTTTTTCAATGCCGAACTTAAGGTTTTCTTTCTAGAAGTAATTCCAAAACAAGTTTCCGATATTTTTCTGCTGCCGTGTAAATGACTTCTTCAGTCGCACAGCAAAACGATGGCGGTATTCAACACACATAGAATTTATGGCAACAAGTGACAGTTGATTCGATAGCCAAGAAAATTTGAACCACGTTTTTGAAGTCGGCTTTCGGTCATTGATGTTCAAGGTTGCATATAGTTCCGTAAGCTGCCTTTGTCCCATATACTTGTTGTCCCTCTGAGAATTTTTCTCTCGAAGGAAATCAATGTTATTCGAATTCAAATTCGTTTTCCGAATTTTACGTTTTGAAATTCGAATTCAAAATCGAAATTGAATATTTGTAAAGCCTGACTTCGTCCATCTCTAATATCAAGGAGCACATTCCTTCTCATTAAAAAAGCTCACTGACGTTTTTCACTTGAGAAATTAACATGATGCACCCTTTCAAGTCCGTAACGGATTGTCTGACTTCAATTTCGAAACATTTCATTGTATCCATTCGTGGTTGTTTGAGATTGGATTATGTCAGAGCAGTTTTGATGGCAGACACGCGCACCTTCAATGACAGATGTTGGCATGCATTGGAAATGCAAAGAATGAAATGGAGGCAATCCGAATAGATCCAAAGAAGCAACATATTTCTCATAACCCATAACTGTTAAAACAAAGGGTACATATTGTGTACCCTTGCCTCAAAAGGGTAAGTCTCCTATTGTGTACCCCCTTCTAAATGGTACAGAAATACATATGTAGCCTTTCAAAGGGTAGAGACGTCAAAGGTAGGGTAGAGACGTACATCTGTACCCCTGTGGGTAGAGAATATCTACCGTACCCCTTGTTCTAACAATGTAGGTCTGCTGGTCCTCATTGATATCACCGTTTGATAATTGCTTGCATAAAGGGTCATCTTGGTCTGTGGTTTCCTCTGTGAGATTTTTCCATTACAAAGGTTCTATTTTCCTCACGCTCCCAAAAATACGTGCGCCTGTGGTGCTAATAATGTCATTATGTTATCTCACTCATGTGACGAAAAGTTCATATTGATCTGGCTTTGATTAAGTGAAAGAAAAACACCAATTAACTCTACGCATTAAGTTGCTGCTCTAACCTTACTTGCTTAATTCTCTCTCTCTTAACGCCAAAACGCTCCACAAGGGAACGAGACGCGATCACCACATACAAATACAAATTTTACAATAAATGCCTAACGCCTAAGAAATTGAAGATACTGCATTGAGCCATGTGTCCCTGTGCTGGGCCATGGCCATTGCCTCTCGTTGGGTGAGACCCATCTGGAGGAGATCGACACTGAGCTGATCCTGGTAGGTGCTTCGAGGTCGACGCGTCGGCGAGGCTCTGACGGGTAATGGCGGAGTAGGAGCGCCAGCGGGATGGTCTGTCTTCGCATAGCGTGTCCGTAGAGTGCCATCCTGGAGCGCCTCAGGAGATCTGTTGCTGGCGGAAGACTGTTTCGACGGTACAGATCATCGACCGAGATAGTAGCAGGGTAGCGCACGATGACTAGCATCAATTCTGCTTCCCAGCGTACTGGTGATTGTCCACGATTCCCCACTGTACAGCAGCACCGACTCAACACAGCTTTTGAAAAGCCGAAGCTCAACATCCATGCTTGCTGTTGACTGCCACACTACATCAAGCTGCCTCATGGCGAACGATGCGAGGCGATAGCGACTCCTCAATCCAGTGGTGCATTCGGTGACATTGCTGCCAAGGTACTTGAAGTCTGAGGTCGTCGGTAGTACGCTGCCGCTGATTGATGAGATGTCAGATGGCGTTCCTCCGACGTGCATGACTTCAGTCTTGAGCGAGTTGACTCTCAGCCCAACAGTGCCAGATATTTCTTCAAATCGCTTGAATTGAGCACGCGCAGACTCCACGGTGTTGCTTATCAACGCTGCATCATCGGCAAATGCGAGGGCTGGAAGGGCAATCGTTGGATGTCGGCTTGACAGACGGGGTCGGATGGTGTAGCTGTCTTCTTCGCGTATACTTTGTCGCATTACATAGTCCATCACAATTACAAACAAATAGGGAGCCAGTGTATCCCACTGCAGAACTCCTGTTTCTGTGGCAAAGCGGTGACTGTCTCCATGCGCTGAGCGTACATACGCAGTGGTGTTCGTGTAGAGAGACATGATCACTTCCAGCATGTTTGTTGGTATTCCATAAAGAGACAGGATGGTCTTCAAAGCTGCTCTGTCTACAGAGTCAAATGCTTTTGAATAGTCCACGAAGATAATGACTGCATTTCGTTGGTGCGATTTGCAGGCGTCAATTATCAAACGCAGACATAGTATCTGCTCTGTAGTGTTTCGCTCGGGTNAGCTGCAGCCAGGGGCCAGTCAACAATAACCAGGCGCTAATAGCGCCTGGGCGCCTGCGAATTTCGAGCCCTGGAGCATACTGTATCTACCGTACCCCTTGTTCTGACAGTGTAGGTCTGCTGGTCCTCATCGATATCACCGTTGGATAATTTCTTGCATAAAGGGTCATCTTGCTCTGTGCTTTCCTCTGTGAGATTTTTCCCTTACAAAGGTTATTTTCCATCACGCTCCCAAAAATACGTGCGCATGTGGATAGAGCATACTGTATCTACCGTACCCCTTGTTCTAACAGTGTAGGTCTGCTGGTACTCATTGATATCACCGTTGGATAATTTCTTGCATAAAGGGTCATCTTGCTCTGTGCTTTCCTCTGTGAGGTTTTTCCCTTACAAAGGTTCTTTTTTCTTCACGCTCCCGAATATACGTGCGCCTGTGATTAGCTAATAACATCATTATGTTATCTCACTCATGTGACGAAAAGTTCACATTGATCTGGTAATGATCAAGTGAAAGAAAAACACCAATTAACTCTACGCATTAAGTTGCTGCTCTAACCTTACTTGTTTAATTGACGCCCTATAATTAACAGTATCATACGTTCTGTTTCATTATATCTAGAAGGGTTTAGCGCAAGCAGACAGTCTTCTAGGTATATAATGCGCAAAAGACAAACAATAATTTATCGCAGATGATGTTGGCGGATGATGCCTAGTGTTGCCTTGCCTCAAAGAAATAGAATATGAATATCGAATTTTAAACAAGTTATTTTAATACTGCACATCCTTATTTCTATCTAAACATCGCTAAAATGTTTTTTTCATACCAATTCGATGGTTATCGTTCTTTCCAGGTGGAACAATGTGCACGTATTCGTCCGCCACATCACCGTTGTTCTTCTTTCATCACGGCTTCCTTGACAAGATCTGGCGTAGATGGCAGGCGAAAGGAAATGAATATTTAGAAGTCTTCTTCAAGGGACTCAGGAATGCCACGATGGAGAATGCTGGATACTACCAGGACGATTTTTACAACAGTGACGATCTACCCCTTGAGACGAAGGTAGCATATACAAAATTCCCTGCTCAGGAAAAGGATGGCTTCCTTCCATTAGTCGGAGAAAAAGGTCCTCAAGGTAATCAGTTCTGACCGTAATATTAGCTAGTTGTATACAAACGTTTGTATGCTGTAGCTCTGATATTCATCCCTATCGTATTCTCCTGACCCTTGGCCTCCTGTTTAAGTTTGTCTCCAATTCATGTTTATTACAGGAAAGACTCCTTAGATTTTATTCGTTTTGATATTGATTGAGATGCAATGCATGCAAAATATTTAGCAGAGAATAAAGCAGAACTAGTCACACTGAAAATATGTCAAGTACAGTAGAAGAACTGCATTCTCCTTCCAAGCATAAACTTTCTTAACAATATTCAGATTTGACATAACGCAGATGGAAGCTGTAGAAGGTACTAGCACAGTACTTCACGGATGTCAATTAATTAAATACAGCTGTATCATAACGCTTAATGATGGTATAAGATCAACATAACATGCAATATATTGCATCGTGTGAAACCTCCTTTATGTGATTTACGCTTTACAGTCTGGACAAGTATTTTATATTACGTTTAGCCTTCACGTGAATCTGCAATGTACTCACTTAAATTGAAGTAAACTGAATTGCTTATTGTTGAAGTACTAGCGGGATCGTACGAACATTGAATTTGAGTTGTGTCCATTCCTTCATGGCAATATACTGTAAATTGATAAAACTTGTCTAGAACTATCTACCAATTTACTCAACAAAATTATTTGAACGTGAACATAGCAATTACCAATAATTACTATTTTAAAAATCCTATGTATACATTAAAAATGTCTTCCAGCTGGTCCACGCAGGGTATAGTGTTCCCAGAACACTAATAGCATTTCCGCTTTGAGTCGTGATGCCAAGTCGCTGTTTATAATATGCCACTGCTTTCATGTCACCTGACGTCTTGAATAAAATACTCCCTTTCTCTTTAAAAACTGTCTGAGCATGTTTTCCCATCGCACCAAGGGTTTCCATACCTAAGGATTGAGTGATGAAATCTTTTCCAGCGGGCTATATTTGATAATATTTTTCTTCAGCCGCTGTTGCTGCTGTGCCCGCTTTTCTCTATAGGTGGAAGAAATTGAAAGAAATGGATAGTATTGTTTGTGATTATTTTTTTTTAGTTCCTCCTGAGATGCAAGACATTTCAGAAGATTCCTTGTTTGGAGACATCTCCATCCCTGATTTGAGCCAAGAAGCGTTGGATAAGATCAACCTTCTCGATGTCGATGATGCCTTGGAGAAGACGAATAGAAGAGCAAGGATGGAAGCGAAAGATTTATTCAGAATCAGCGACAAAGACGAAATGATTACGAGAAAAATTAGAAAAATACTAGATCAGAAAAATTAGGAATTCAATTAATTATTTCATTGGTATTACTAAGCAACTTCACCTTGGATTTTTTATGCAGTACTAATTCCACACACGGATGTGACTCAGTTCATTTGGATCTCGAGTATAGACACTTTTAAATGAATTATAAGTCTTCCCATAGTCAATAGAACAACTGGCGTCATAGAGAACACTTGGAGCTAAGACATATGTATTATGTTTATTTGTCAAAAATAATCACAGGCAAATATAGGGAAGCATGACTTCCGCTTACATACAACCATTGTGAAACGCTATATATGCGCATTTAGTAAACAATACAGTGGTATGACAAGTCAATGTTATCTAGCGAACACTTAAAAGCTCGGAATGGTGTTGCCGTAACAGAATCCTATGGTAACGAATTCCTCCAAGGGATGACGCGGTTCGCAAATTGATGTTTCACAGAATTCACTTTGCAAAGTGTGAGGGGTCTATGTTTAAGATGGTGTCCTCGCTGTAAATACTTGGTCGTCTCATACTTTGCAAATACTTCCATGTCTAAGTCTAAAAGGTTGTGCCTAAGGTTAAACATCATATGTAGGTTGCTTTTAAACCGTCTGAACTCCAATGAAGGACGGAAAACACTTTCTACTTTATGACGACCTTGCATATGCCTTGGCAGCCATCATCGAACAATGCATGGAGGGTTTAGATTTGGATTAATAGTAAAGCCTCAGTCTTTGATCTTGTCTACTTCTTTGAGCTGATGTCTATAGAAAGTGTATTCGCAAGAAGGAATGTTTCTGTTGCCAACACTTGTCAAATGCAATGCGCATCTGCCATTTCTCTGTCCATTCATGTAATGCGCTAAGAGATTGCAACAAAGATGAGCTGGCGTCTGCTCTGCAGGAGAATACTTTTTGCATCATCAGCAAATAGTTTGATACTGCAGTGTTCTTCTAAATAAATAACAATGTCATTTACGAATAAGATAAATAGCAAAGTTCCCAGCACTGAACCTTAAGGCACTCCACTGACAATAGCTAGCGACAGAACAGAACTTGGTCGATGGAGACGCGCTGAGTGTTACCAAAAAGAAAAGAGGAGATCCAATAAAGAAGTTCCGATTGGATTCCATATATGATTCGAGCTTAATAATTAATTGTTGATGGGACGCAGTATGAAAGGAATTGCTGAAATTGGTGTACACGGTATGAACAAGCAAACGTTTGCTGATAGCTTGATGCCAGGATTGCAAAGTGTCCAATGATTGAGTGCATGTTGAGCGACGTGAGAAGAAACCGTGTTGGTCTTCAGTCAATAAATTATTTTCCAATGATTAGATATTGTCTCATTTGGGATGATATGATAGATTCCATGACCTTGCATATAATACACGTTAATGAAATTGGACAGTAATTTTGACACATATGATAGTTTTCCCTTCTTATAAGTTGGATTCACAACGGCTGTATTCCAGATACTAGGAAGTTTTCCATTCAGAAAAGACAAAAATAATAATATGAAAGTAAATGATGCTTTATACACGAAGCGATCGTCCACTGAATTGAAGGATGCACTTGGACATTGAGTCAAAAGCTAAAGATAATTCAAACACAGCTAGGAATCGCATCCAACTTGCAAGAAGTATCATGAAGATGAAATGGCCAAAGAAATGATATGATATATTTTCAAATATTGCAATAAAACAACACTATTTGACAAGCAAGCACAGATAAAGAATTTACACTATAAGTCTGCCTTATATATTTAACAAAATGGTCTAAGATCAATCGAGATATTGCCAAGAAAATGATATATTTTAACCTTGCAAAGACATTTTGCTTATCTTTCAATAGATTGCAAAGAAGCACCGCATGTTGAATCATAAACAGCTTGGCTCTGGCGTAGACATGGACCCTCCCCTTTGGTAAAGGTGAAAACGTGGAGCAGTGCTGGCCTTTGCTCCCAAATACCT
>OFHS01002700.1:0-19840 GCA_900245855.1 Calvadosia cruxmelitensis | reverse complement strand
AGTCATGCAGAAAACGTTATCGACTCCCAACCTATAATTGACGTTTCAAAAACAGAACCGTATGGGTGCTTGTGATTGTCCATTTAAAGTTAAGCCCACTTAATGGACATATGTGATAACATTTCTATGTTTAGTATGTGTGGAATGCAGGGCTGTGTAAAGAAAAGTGGAAAGTGTAAGGGACATTTTTTACAATGTTCTTACAAACTTTTTACTTTTTAGAACTTTTTACGTGTCAGAAACGATCTGACGATGATGTACAAGATATGTAATAATTTAGTTGATTTTGAGATGGACTCTTTTTGTAAATATGACACTAGCAAATATTCAATGCGTGGACAATCGCTGAAGGTCAAGACCTATTCAATCTGCAAATTAAATTCGGTGAAAAACCAATTGATAAATTGTGTGGTCCCATGGTGGAATTCGCTGCCTGAAGCCCTCGTCACAACAAAGTCGTTCCACCAATTCAAATCTGGCTTGAGAGCAACGGATCTAGCATGCAACTGTCTATTGTATTAGAACTGTTTATTCTATAAAATATTTACTATACTGTTGCTTACATGCAATAATGGAAGTATGTAAGCGAGGGTAAATCCCTCCTTTATTTTCCTGTCCCATCTGGGCAAATAAACATACATATATACAATGCATATCTTACCTAGTTAAGTATTCAGAAAACAATTTGCCAGAATAGTTGGTGGCATTAATTCAATTGTGCTCAATGTGGATACTGTACGGTTGAATGTTAAGAAAGGCCTATCCAAACGGAGGACCTAAAGCATTGTCCCGAGTGCTTGTAGCTGCCTACTGAATATAATGGTCATGCATGAATGATGCTGGATTGACATTAAAACTTGCTATATTTCTTTTTCATTTCTCTTCTCCTTTGTGTTGAACCGTTACCTTCCAATATCCATTTCCATTTGTGTCTGATAATTTTTTTACGAGATGATTATAAGGCATGACATGTATACGACGTTACAACATGTATATCAAGCGTGACATAACAGACAGTTCTCAGATTCGATTTTCCAAACTACTGCACTGCAAAATGACTGGTTTATATCACAATTCGCATAAGTTCAGGACAAGGTTTTATGCCAGGCTGCTCTTTCTAGGAACTATAACCATACAGAATAAAGTTTCATTCCAAGGGCCAGGTAATATGTAAGACGTACATCATGAGGCCGGTGCCTGTGGAAGAACACTTAGTGTTAAAGTCGCAACATGATCATATATGGCGATTAACAATTGCCATGATTTGCAGGGTGTGATGTGTATTTTATCAACCGACAGGTATCCTCTGTTTCGTGTTAGCCTCGATTTCACTTAATCCCTATAGTTATAATGAGCAACGCGTCAATCTTAAGGCCATAGATATCATATGAATCTTGAAGACAGATGATCTTTCTATTACTGATCCTACAACTTGATGCCAGTCACAAATTGATTAAGTTACCTGACAGGCCTAAACTTCTATCCGTACAACCCTGTTACAATGCAACTGTGGGTGCAATAGCTCCCTCTTGTTCGTATTGTTTTGACATCCGTTACTTTTGTATTGAAATCAGATCACTTACCGTTGCTTTGTGCGCTGCAAGGTCATGCCTGGCTTCGCTGTTGGCTCAGCACGGACTTGCCTTCGAATCTCTCCTCGTACGTTTTTTAGGTAATGCACTTCACCAGTGTCGTCCACGTGGCTATGGGATGCCAACACTCCGTGAACTTCACCTTCCATCACAATCGTCCCAGGGCAAGGAATGTGCGACGCCTGAAATGATAACGCAACGTGATATATGTACCGGTGGACAATACACAGAAATGTTTCTGTGTATGAATTCATATACTCCACAAATGCAAGGAAAACCACTACCATGTCGCTGAAATAATCATTCTAATCTGTCACATCTCAATTTCTTAGAACGTGCTGCCACATAAATGCCATGGTAGGGAACTTTCTTAAAATATGGTGACGCATTCTTAGGCTTGCTGTTTTTCTAAAAATGCTATTGTGAATTTGAGCAGCAATTGCATTTTCTTGGAAACAACCTATGAGATCTAGATTGCATGTGAAAAGATCAATCAGCTGGTGTCAAACTAAACTGCAGAATGCACTGTGCTCAGCTCTGGCCTCTGTCCGCTGTCGTCCACAGACAAATATGGCACCGCAGCCGATGAGCTCTTGGGTATGGAAATTTATGAAGAAGACTGGCGTCAACAAAGTAAAGTGATGGATCCTGCGCAAGGATCCTGTCTCACAACCGATCAACCAAGGGAATGGTTGGTCACCTTCTTAAGGTCCAAAAACTATCTGGAAAAGAGGCAGACAAGCCATCAACGTCAAAAGAAGCAGCATGTCCTGCTAGCGGCACATCAGCCAGCAACCGAGTAGGCTCACAAACAAAGCTTAATGGTGAAAACTTCTTTAGGGAGAAATGGAGTACGAAGAGAAACATGGCTCAGTCAAGGCACAAGAAGCTCATAACTTTGCTCGTTCGCCAGTACCTTCCTTTTCACCTTCTCGATATAGATAAATTCTGAGAATAATGTGAATCAATGAGACCCGAACATTCGTTCTGCATCGGACATTTTTCTCCGAGACGCAACTGAATTTGGAATACGCAAAGGTTGCCAAAGAGATTGAAGCAAAACTCTCAGTCAATGCAGGCATATAGTATTCAATCACAACACATCTGTGGAGTGACAGCGTTGATGGCATCTGTTTAACACGGTAAGAGGGTAGCTGACAGAAATTTTACTATGGCGTATTTTTAGGTGCAGACGAACAGTTCGTGTTTCTTGTCAATTGTACTCTGTATATTTTATCTATCTTTTTAGATTACCGTAATATTCAATCAATTTATGTAACTGACTTTGCATTTGTTTTGCTTTTCGATTACAGAGTGGATTGTCTCAACCACAAACTGCAATTGACTTTGAAGGACTGCATCTTCAAGCAACGCAGTACTAAAAAATCCTCAAGAGTGCAAGGAAGCTCTCTGGCCACATGAGTACGTCTATACTTTCACAAGAGCAACTTCGAAAGCGTCAAGTGGAGGGCTGCCCGATTATCAAACGAAACCCGCTTGAATTTGTCGTACTACGTCCTAAAAGTCATAGAAAAACAGAATGATGCCATTACAAAATCCTGTGAACTAAGAAGCAGCTACAACCTGAGCTTAAGTCTATTCACCTTCACTGAAATTGAGATCATCAAGACCCTGTGTGCAATATTGAGACCATTCGAAGAAGAGATGAGAAGTGTAAGTCACAATTTCATGTTCACATCAGATACAAAATTGATTAATGCATTTAGTAATACAAGGAAGCAGATTGTAGGAAAACACGGTATTGAAGTCACTTGTAACAAACATAGGGGTGGGTATTGAATATGCATGCAGATGGGTTTCCTCGTATTTGAAAATGGATGGAAATAAGTTCACTCTTCAACCACATCAATTTGAACGCTAGTATTACACGGAATAGATTGGGTGCATTAATTTTTAACTAATCCAAGTCGTCACTTGGCCATTTTAGTTGTCATCATCAAATTCATGTATCTCAGCATATTTGCCAGTCGTTACTACGTTGAAGTCAGACGTAGACGACTGTGTGTCAGATGCTACAAGCAGACACATAAAGACCACACTGTCAGCGATCCAAAAATCTCTTCGAAGCAGTTATGCATCTGAATATCGAGATAAAATCTTACGAATGTCTACTTACCTTGACCCGAGGTTTAAATATGCACACAGTTTCTTTGACGAAAACTAAAGGGAAATCATTATGCCGGAAGTCATTAAAGCATCTGTGATTGATGATCACGTTTTTAAAGTGCTCGGCCAGTGTACATTTATTGTTAAAAAAGAAGTCACGGAGCGCTATGTCGCTTTCACCGTCATCGACTCGCCGTGCCAATATGGCCTGCTTGGTCGTGACTATTTGCAGTCAAATAGTGTAAATTGTGTTGCTACCGAGGTTACATCCCTTCCCACTATCCGTGGTGTTGTTGCCCACATGAAGCTGCGCGATGATGGTCTTTGCCCGTCTTTTGTAAGGCAAGTGCCGTGCCGCTACCTTTGTTAGAAAAAGCTGATGCCGAGCTCGATCGGCTTGTTAAGATTGGCGTTCATGTGTCTTTAGAGTCGGGTGGCGCTTAAAAATGCCTCGCCAGTTGTCTGGGTTCGTAAACCCAATGGTCAGTTACGTTTGTGTGCGGATTTAAAGTCCACATCAACAATAAACTTTTGTCGGACGCTTACCCTTTGCATAATATTGAATCGATATTATTAAGCTTAACGGTGCCACCTCCTTTGCTAAGATTGACCTCAAGAATGCTTACTGGCAAATCCAGATGGATGAACAAAGCCAGTTGCTATCTGTAATCAACACCCACCGGGGCTTATTCAAGATGACACGGTTACAGATGGGTACGAAAAGACGGCCATTTTCTGTTGGAAATAGTAATGATAGCTGAGCTCCACTCAGATGAGACATTTTCCACAGTCCTTAGAGAGTTTATGCAGCTTTACAGCTTGCACATGCATGGCAATGGACAGCAAATCAGTGAATAATAATACTTGTGCAGGAGTACTGATCAACAAATTACTCGTAGTGTAAGAAAAACTCATCCTCGCTTCTAGACGATTCAGTCAGAACTTACTTACTTGCCATCACACAATTGTTTGGGAAAGGTATCAATTGTTATTAAAAGCATAAAAAATTAATTCAGAAATTTCCTTGGTTTCTCTCAAACTGACAGCTGCTCAGAACATCAAAACAGGCCCTTAAAGATACATATTTCCGTCTCAATATTCTCTTATTCCGTTACCACTTTGAAACATTTTCCGCTACATATATCCACACATATTACTTCCTCAGATAGACTAAATGCAGAATAAATATTTTTTGCTAGCATTATTTTTCTTCTTGGTAGCTTAGCTAAGACAGTACTGGCTTATTGGCTTGGAAAATATACAGTAGGCGCATATGTGGTCTCGAGGAAAGTTACAAGAGAAACCAAAATGAAGCTCCTCTCACAAGCAACCAATTTGAAAGGGCAAACCCATTAATTATTAGGCAAATGGATTGCTGACTACTACGTATTAGCGATACGGAAATAGGAAGTAGGATAATGTCAGAAGCATGGTCAGCTTCTGCTATTACAGTAAGTAAACAACGTTTGCCTTTATTATAATTAATAAACCAGGTATCTCATCTATACAGTACCAGGAAACTCAGATGATTGACCCACAATCCAATTGGTCTGTTACGAAATAGACATTATTATGGATAGGGCTTAGGTCAGCAATATCATTGTTTGTACCTTGTCCAATGGAACATGTAGGCTTAACAGTGGGCTTGACTGATGAAGGAACCTCGCACATTCATTTCAGTTAATAGTACAATGCCCTTAATACCACAATTCAAAATAGAAGTGTTTTCTAAGATTTGCTTTTTTCAACAGACAACACCAGTTTGCTACATGCTGCTGACCAGGAAGACGAGGGTGCTTTACTTGGAGGCTTTGAAGGTCCTCCAAGAAAGTATTCAAAATCTGAGCCTGTCCAGCATAATGACTGACTGGGAAGAGGCTGCAAGAGCTGGATTCACGAAGACCTGGCCAGACATCGAAACAAAAGGATGTCTGTTTCATTTTGACCAGGCGGTTTACAGAAAAATGGTAGGGATCGGACTGAAGAGAGCATACGAAGAAGCTGGGTCAGTGACACGATTCACCCGAATGATATTTGGCTTGCCATTGTTGCCAGCGGGCAGGATTTTCGTTGGATTCCAGGTAGTGAAAAGGGCAGTGGAGGCAACACTAACAGGGGAGGAATTGGAAAACTTCCGGATCCTGCTGGCATATGTTGAAGACTACTGGCTTGGACACATTGGCCCAGACCATTTGTCTGAGAACGCAGGACTAATAACAACAGCGAGTCATTCCACTCAGCGCTCTCCAGAGAAATTGGTCGTCACCATGTTGGATTTTGTTTTTTTTGCGAGTAAGTAGCAAAATCCACGAGAGTTTAGAAATAGTAGCATGATTAAATTTTGTCTTTATGCAATCGAAGTACTTGCCATTATTAAAACACATAACTTACTTCCAGGCAAACTGGTTGATCATGAACATCGGATTGGCTTGCTGCAGGACATACCACGCAGGCGGAGGCGGAAATGGGTGCTTAATGACCGCAAAATTGCAGAGGCAACGGTGCAGCTCAGAGAGCTTGGACAGCGAATCAGTACGTAACTTGGTCCCTAACTAAGTAGCAGTTACCTTGAAATAAAACTAATACATAATACATAAAAATGTGTTTTGTGCCTGGATAAGTGTACTTCTTTGTTGTTATAATGACGTGCAACAGCCACAAGATCAGCTGGCAGCTGGTGGGTCAGCCGTTACGAATTGCCAACCACAGTAGTTTACATTTTTTTCTTTATTACAAAGTAACAAACAGACAGACATTACATTTCTAGTCTCTGACTCCAATTTTCAAGTTAAAAGCACTGGTTCACTTGTTTCAACGTGCAGAACCACAGTTCACAAATTTGATCTAATTGATTCATATGACGCAACTGAGTTCTGAAAAGTACCACCATGCAAGATGTACTTCATAAAAGAAATTTTCCACTGATTTTTAAACTCTTATCAAAAAGGCTGCATTATCTTTATAAACCAAGAATTCTTTCATTGCTAACGATTCTTCGTTGACTCCCACAGGCCAGAGATGCAGCATCGGTACTTCCCGATTGATATGGAGGAATTAATGTGCAAGCAGAGTAAGTGCAAGATTCGAATATTGAAGCTGCTGGCTTACAAATAAACTGCTTACAGTACATTAACAGAGTATGAAGCCAACTGTTTGCTAATATTATTATTATTTCCAGACATCAGAATCCACTGCCAATGGAAGTTGAGATGTAAGTCATTACAGATAGATTGAAATACATAATTGAAAATTGTGCTGTTCGACATATCGCATCCATTCAATTTGGGACCTAGACGGAAGCAAATTGTATTTTATAGCAGCCAATATGTTAAATTGTATCCGAACCAATATAAGAACTTATAGATCAAAGAAATGAAATAAAAAGTATTGATATTTGAAAGTATTGGAACTGTTTTGCAAAGCTTCATATGGATCAGATCGTCAGTTTTCCATATTACGCAGCATAAATAAATGAAAGTTGTAGGCCTACTGAATCATATTCTTGCATGAAACTTCCAATAATCTCTTTCTTGTTTGTTTGCAATGTAGGGATATTCAAAATCAAGGAGGAGATCTTCAGGAACTACACGAAATTAGAAGAAAACTATGTGTGATATGCCTGGAGCGTGAGGTCATATACGCAGCAGTACCATGAGGCCACATGGTACTCTGTCAAATATGTACAGTGGAGTATGGACATCAGATCAGGCGATGCCCAATGTGTAGGGCATATGTCTATTCAATCATTAGAATATATCTTTAAATATATGCCAAGTGTGCTAAGAAACAAATTGTCTTTTGTTGGCATTTATAAAACGACACGTCAGATTATAATTGTGTCCCTTATGCTGATTGACCAATTGCTGTGACTAGACTGTTAGCAATAGCAGCAATGATAGTCGAAGTCAGCTAAAGCAGGGAAAGAGCGATGTAGACATCAAATTTTTACGAAAGTTTGAGTATGAGTACATATTTAGACAACTAGAAGAAACGAATTTAAAAAAATTGATTACAGAAATGGGAAAGGGAACATCAAGTATTACGAGTTCATGACATGATCATGGGTCATCCTTTGAGCACAAATCTCCTTGTTTGTTTGGGAGACCCAAGAGTTAATATAGCAATATAACTACACAAGTATAATTAGTACTTATTTGCAGAGCTGAAAAGTTGGGTAGAAATGGAAATAATTGTGGTGGTTATGTAGTTCCTGTTGTCGTCCCACGTATTGGTTGTCATGTTTCCAGTTGTCTTCTTATGTTGCAATCCCTTAGTGTTAATGATGTCATGCTGTTATGTCGTAACCTAAAGTCACTGTATTCTGTAACGTAATTTAGTTCTGTCCGTGTCCTAGTGATGAGAAGTTGATAGATACGAAGCTAGTCGTGGTTCTTGTCTCTGGGCGTGCCACGACAATTGGCGCTCAAAGCTGAAATTGAACGAAGACAGATGCCTTTCAGCGGGAATGCTGTTAGGCAGAGAACAAACTCCCGAGCGGCCCGGACAGGTCGTGAAGACGCCTCAGCGACGGCGCATTGTATGCCGCGTGGCACGAAGCGGGCCAGAAACCCCGAAGCTTATTGATTGTGGCAACAGACGCCAACCAGACGGTTAAAAGATGGATCCTATGTGACTAGGAGTGCCTTGACAATAATCTAACGAGAAAAACTGGCTCAAGATAAGTAAATAAAGAAATAATACCACACAAACGCGTTACTCGACTGGATTGAACCATGTCACGTCAAAAACATTGGTCCTTTATCATAAGTGCCAAAACAACACGATTGCGGATACTTCGAAGTGATCGTGCCCTACTACCCATGTCGATCAACCTCTCTTGGCAGCAAAAGAGAAAACCTACACTTCGTCCCTGCTTCTTAGCCTTGAAATATCTGATTTTGGCAGGACTGACGACAGCAGTCAGTTTATTGTGACGGCACACAATCTCAAAGATGCCATCCATCAAGTTTCAACAGCCCTTCCACGTCAACAGCCCCGCCTCCACTGCAGCCCCTGGCTTGATGACCCAGCAATAAAACATCTCTGTCGCTCTTCACAAAGCACATGCAATCGTTTTGGACAATCAAGTTCTCAGGCAACTGAAGCTGATGCAGCTCTCGTTGATGCTCAGCTGGTGACAATTGAAATCCACATCGTCAAGTTTGCTGATCAGCTGAAGAGGCCCAGGCCAGCGGAAAGTCAAGCCTAGCCTGGAATATCATTAACTGTACAACAGGGAGAAATGATTGCGAAGGTGCTGTCATTGCGGCAGAGTCATCAACACATCGCCTAGAAAAGGTTGCTGAGCATTACCATCCGTTACTTGATCAATAACCATCTGCCAGCCTGCGAAGTCTCCGGCCAAACTATCTGGACCCACCAAATAACGTCTACTCAACATCGTCCCTCACCTGCTAAGAAATACACCGAGCTCTGAAGACTTCACAACTCAATGGTGCAGTAGCGCCTGACGAGATACCAACACGCGCTCTCCAGCTTCTCACCAACCATGTGTTACGACTACTCAGTACTCGATAAAGGACATGCCCAAAGTATTTGGCGCTACTCCACTACTGTGCCACTACCCAAGAAAAGCACATCCACATCACTTGACCACATTTGAGGCATCTCGTTGATGTACACATCACCAAAGCTATATAACAAAGTTATGTTGAAGTGAATACTTGATGGAGTTATGCAGCGTCTATTGCCACTACAGGCAATATTCCTCCCACAAAGAAACACCTCAAAACAAATTGCAGCTTTGCGAATCTTGATTGACGACTGCGGCATATATCAACGAAACATTTCCATCATCTCCATTGATTTCAAGAAAGCATTTGACTCGATATCACGATCTGCCATCCCGCGATGCCTAGCATATCATGGAGTTCCCAGCATCCTTATTTTGGCTATCATGGATCTCTATGACTCCACCTTTGCCAAAGCCAGAATCAACAATGAGACAAATCGTCTATTTGAAACATCCTCCAGTGTCCTCCAAGGCGATACACTCGCCCCCTTTCCCTTTGTCCTTATTCTTGATGCAGTGTTGAGAGATGCGATGCTGGTGGGTTACACCGTGCGGTGTCGTCGTAGCTCACGCCATCCAGAAATTTGGCCTCCATACCTGGCATTCGCAGACGACATTGCATTCCTATCCGACTCTCCGCAAGATGCACAACATGCCGTCAACCATTAATCCAATTCGGCACAGAAAGTAGGACTCGAGATCAATGTGATGTAAGTCACTACAGATACACTGCAATTAATAATTGTGCTGTTCGACGTGTTGCATTTATTTAATTTAGTATCTAGTTGGAAGCAAATTGGTAATGGCATTAGAGATGGGAGGAGCTTCGAATTTAAACTTAGGTTTTCCGAACTTTGGTACCAAAAGTGGCTTCACTGTTATGAGTCGAGTTTGCAGAAGAGTCTGCACCGCAATTTGATCTGCCTTTTCTTTTGTGAGCACTGCAGCAAACAACAGATAAGTAATTCAACACTGACGTCTTGTGTCCTCAGAAAAGCGGGTGTCATAGCAACACGACCTCGTGCGATAGAAAGAATCGCCATCAAAGACGCGCCACGAACAACTTGGATGACCTAGAGTTGCCAATGATCTCTTCATGGCCGCACAGCAAAATGATGGCAACAAACAGAGGTTTATGGGAACAAGTGGTACCTTCTTCAACAGCCAAGTAAATCTTGAATCATGTTTTTCATTCCTTTGCCGTTTGCGAATTGCTTATGTGTGTTTTTTTCGGCCATTAAAGTTGAAGGTTTGTTCATATATCTTTACTTGCCTCTGTGTCGCATACTGTCAGATTACGTAAATCCTCCTTGATCCTCGTTTTTGTAACCTCTTTCTCTGTAACTTCGAATGAACACTTGTAATCTCGTTTCAGTGTTAATTTGAATGACTATTGTAACTGAGACTATTTCTTTCTACCTCGTGGTCTCATTTACATATCATATTCAGCATGTTTAATTTCTCCTTCTCGTAATTTCATTCTCTGTAAATTATGTTACATCTGTCAATCAATGTTGACCTCACCTAAATAACTTGTATAATTACATTCTCTGTATAAATGCTTTGATATCTGAACTGACATTCAGATTTTCCGTCAGTGACTCATCGGCTATGTTTTCTTGGCATTCGCTCATGTCGAGCTGGTTGTGATACCACATTTTGGAGCTGCGAGTAGTCGTTTGCCATTGCTACCATTGCTGTCCTGAGTAATGGAGCGTCAACGTGATTTGCCTCTCCGTGATCCTGAGAAAGCCACCCATTCCACTCCATTATCATAATGTATAAGACAGATGAAATATGACTGTAGAGTGTGCGTAACGAAGAGCGATTTCGTGTATTTTGCCGGAAACGCAGCATGATAAAAAGCATTGTTATTAGAGGCACCAGATTGGATATGAGGCTCAGGCAATCAACTGACAAAAACAAAGACTTGAAGAATCAACGAAGCGCCGGTGAAAATGCAGCCTTTTCACATCTCTTGTGACGCCAAATTTTTGTTTAACATTGCTGTTCTATGTAATGAAGTAATTTAGCTATGGTGTCATGTCCGTAAGACATGACCGTATGCTGTGTGAGATTAAGTAAACTGAACCTAGTTATAGTAACGGATTAAACTGTTCTTTGTTGACTATCTTGGGTGTGCTTTTGCCCGAGTCTCGTACCTAACATGGCACAGTAAATAGTCACGAACGCTACTGCTAGTCGCCGCCACGGTCGTTACCACTTGGAGACCCCTTACCTACAGCGTCCAAGATGCCACTGAAAAAGGACAAGCCAGCGACCGCCGCCCAGGCAGATTCTGCCTTGCCCATCGACCAGAGTGATTCCGCGACTGAGTCAACATTGCAGTGACCTGTGCAGGAAGACCAGTCACAACTGGTCCATTTATTATTGCAGCAGATGGCCGCGGCTGAGGAACGCCACGAATCCGAACGAAAGGACGACCGAGCACAGCAACAAGCTTTGATCACCGCCTTAATGTTATCGCCCACTGCATCGACAACACGTGTCACCTCCACTCCGCCACCGCATCAGCCTGCACCAAGACCACCTGTTCCGTTGATATGCGACATCACTCTCAAGAACTTTAAGGCTTGGCGCGCCACCTGGAACGACTACGCCACCGTTATCCGTCTTGGTGACTTACCCATGGACCAACAGCAGGCCCATTTTAGAACGTGTTTAGCCCCAAAAATGCGCGCTATACTGACCCACGTCATTGGCCTGGGCATCGACACCGCCGCCGACATCAGCACCACTCTGGACCATATCTGGACCATATTGCCACCCATCTTCGTGGTCAACACAGCGTCGCTCTCGACCGCGTTGCTTTCGTTGAACGCTCCCAAAGAGACGGTGAGTCATTTGATGAGTTCTATGTCGCCCTTAAAGAACTGGAAGACGAAGCTGATTTATGTCCCCATTGCCTCCACCCTCGCCTAGTCACTCGCATTATGTCTGGTATACGGGACCCGGATATCAGGAAACGATTGCTAGCTAAGCACCCTTTCCCTGCCCTTGGTGATGTGTTATCCACTTGTTGCAGCATGGAATCCGCCATTTGGGCAAACCAACAGCTGACCACTCCCGCCATCACCCAAATTCAACGCATCACAGGACCCCCACGGCCCCCTTCCTGTTCCGAGGCCACAACCTCTCCCACAGATACATGTAAGTGTGGGTACACTAAACATGCGAATTGGCAGATGTGCCCTGCCAAGGATGGCGAATGCAACTTATGCCATAAGAAGGGACACTTTCAGCGCTGTTGCCCCACTCGTCCCGCCCCCCGATCGCATCACCTCAATAGAATTCGAATCACGGGTCTGTCAAGTAATTCAGCCACCAAGGCCCCACTATCACTGTTACGTTGTCTACCCCGTGTCATCACTTATATGTTGGCCGCCATCTGGCCACCCCTGACACTGTTGCCGAAGCCACTGTCTGAGGTGTCGATGTCCTTGAAGATTGTTCCTTGTTGACCAGCTCGGGTGTGTGTTCTCTTGCCCGAGTCTCGCACTTAACAAACATCTGATAAGAAATGTGAATAAACATACTTAGGTCTTAGCCCCTTGTGATACTGTTGTGCTGACACTGGAGATGTTACAGCGTGAGTTGGAAGTGGCCTAAGCTTCAGTGAGCACGGCCAGCTTCAGCAATTGCCGTCTACGACGTGCTCCAGCTTGACCGTATCGCAAATCTGTTTGTCATGGCCTGTGATCAGAAAGTTGAATTGAATATTTGCTATTGCTCTTCGAAGCTACAGATCCTTTGTATAAGCAAATGGCTTGTGTGTGCTTCAAGATGCACGTGTATGTTTTTCTATCGATATCAGCCATTTTGTCGAGTATTACTTTGTTGTTTCAATGCGCTACACAACTGTTGTAAAACGAATTCTCAAGAGACTGAAATTTGCTAAAAAATCAAGACTCAAGTCAGCAGTTTGTTTTGTGCCCCTTGATTAACAAGTAATTCTTCTTCTGAAACCCGTGCAGCTATTTCAACAGAACTGCTGGACGTTCTGCAGCCCTAAAAGAAGACTAGTTTTGCAGCGTTCCAAGTGGAAGTTCTGAAAGTAAATCACATGAGGTATAGAGAAGTGGCTGCTGATTTACATGAACATCAATTCAGCACTTGTGCTACACGTACAAGCCCGAAACATTAGTAGACGCGGACGACTATTGTTCGAACAGCAGAGCTCGCACGTCGAAACACACACGGAAAGTGGACGTTGCTCTGTGTCAAATAACTCAATCAAAACGATATTACAAAACTGGAAATACACATGCTTGTGTTCTGCAGGCCAAGATCTGTCTAATGGTGTAAATATTGTGAGCCAATTGCCAATGGCTAGTCGCTTGGAAGCCCGTCAAACATGTGACGCAGTAATGGGTGAACGTGTAGAGAAAGCCATGTTGACATTTCAAAACGGCTTCTATCAAAGTGGGCTTTCATAAATTCATAAAAACTTCACAGCTTTGCTGAGATTTCTTTAAACAAAATGGAGTTCAATTTGCAACAGCGACGTTAAATGAACAACACTTCTGCAACGCTACTTCGCTCGCACGCAAGGCAATATGTTATCAGGAATGTTTACACGACAAGATTAGAAAAGCAAACAAACAAACAAAAAATCAACGATTTCCCCCCACAGCATAGACTCTCAGGTTATCATAGTAACCGTGAGTCAAAAAGAACAATGGCAAAATTAAAAAAGAATGCCTGAGGATGACAGCCCTAGAGATTCTGGAAAAGTCGGACATACATGATGTTATTGTAAATGAGAGAATTGTAGGCTGTTTGAAGAAGAAGATTCAATTTTTGTGTCAAAGTCACAAGAAAGCGGGAGCAAGAGGCGGAAGGCAACTGAATGAATTCATTGAAAAACTGCAGGCAGAGTCGTATCATCTCAAAGTTTTCATCAATGAAACAAATAAGATGCAGTTACTTTTTAAAAACGAAAATCTTGAGATGGAAAATATTGTACTCCGAAACACAGATTAAGAATAGGCAGATAGGACACTTCTATTGTTCTCTGGAAATTTCCCAAAGCGAGGCTGCGCTGGTCCCCATGATAACTGACGGGTTGTGTTTTTGAGCTTTTGCGGGAAAGTTGAGACGCTGGGGAGAATATTCAGCAATTCCACATTCTCTCGACGATAAAATGCCAGAAAATGAGCAGAAAAAAAAACTGGTTTTTATTGTGCTGCATACGGTTGTAATGTAAGCCAGGCTGACGATCGGCTTGACCCACATACAGAACAGAAAGTTCGGTGGCACAAGTTCCCATTCGCTGTCGCAGCGTAAGTATTTCTAGTCTGTGATTAAGCCTGACAAGTCGTTTCGGCTCAACCAACATTCAAATCCGTTGACACATCTACCATGAATCCCACTGCCTGCTTGCCATTATGTCTCAAGTCTATTTATTGCTTCTCCCAGGCAAAAAATGGATTGTGAACATTCGACGCACGGATTTGAGTCTCCAAAATATTGGGGCAAAACGAGTGTGCTCTTTGCATTTCGAGAGAAATGCGTACAATAATCCACAAGATCTTCTGTGTAGCAGATTAATGCCTTCTGCCGCTCCTACAACAATCGAATGTCCTAATCCACCTTTTCTTCAGACTTTACAACGTCCTTTACCCAGTTACCACCCTCCCTCCCCTGTCAGTGAGCAATTGTCTCCTGCTGACGACGATGAACAAACCTCCCGAGTAGATGATAATACCCCTCCAGTCGAATACTCTATAAGCGAGAATGAGGTGAAGGCAGAACGATATGCCAGGCAAAAAGCAGAGCAGAAGCAGAAGAGAGCAAAGAAACAGATAGAGAAACTGAAGGCACAAAAAAGTTAGTTGACAATCTCATGACATAATTATTCGAAGTTGTATTACATACATTCACATCGTGTACTACAAACCGTTGCTAAATTTGATACAATGGTCAAAATTACAGGGGAACTAGCAGTGCAGATAAAATTAATAAAAACTGACGCAAAAGAACACATCCTTCGGAAACTACCACCAGCAGCAAGGGCAGTTTCTGAAGCACAGCTGTCGGTAAGCATGTTGTTATGTAAGATCTGAACAGCTAAATTCATATGGCCTCAATTTGCACTTTCAACAATAAAAGTATTTTCACACAGGATTGCAAAAGCAAAGGTATGCGATGGCACAACAATACACATGCACTCACGATGGCCATGTCAGTGTTCTTCAGGAGCCCCAGCGCATATAAGACCTTGCAGAACTTTTTCAAGTCACCGTCGCCGCGTACCTTGATAAGGCGGCAGTATGAGGATGTCCTCCAGAAGGTTTCAGTATAATTTATGCCAACACAGTAAAATGGAAATACAAATGTTAACGTATCCTTAGATTAGTCCTGTGGGTATTGCAGCACATACCTATGTATTTGATTTCACAGACTGGAATATGTCCACGGATGCTGGAAATGTTGTCAGTCAGATCAAAAGCATTGACCGATGCCGAACGGTCAGTTTCACAGATTTAGTTTCAACTGATGTGCATTTACTACCACTACATTTTCAACTGCTCCGTAGCTAACAGTACACATTTTTAGGTACATCAGGCTTTCTCTTGACGGGATGTCACTGGCTCCAGCAACCAGATACAATACCACAGGCGATTTGATCTCAGGTTTTGAGGACCTTGGTCAGCATGGACGTAGCTGTGTGGCGGCTGATCAAGGCATACTTGTCATGGTCCGTGGCTTGCGTCTTGCCTGGAAGCAGATCATTGGCTGCTTTTTCTGCAAACACAATGTTACACAGATACAGATGAAAACCATTATCCTGGAAGCAATCGTTCTGCTGACAGAAATTGGATTTCATGTAAGTGTTGCTGAGTGCTGCTGTACATCCACATGAATGCCATCACCAAGGTTGCCATGACAACAATAAAGTTTTCAAATCCCTAACAGGTATGCGTCTTTGTCTGCGATCAAGAGTCAACCCAGTGGGCCCTCTTGAAAACAATGGTGTCCAATGAGAGGCCCTACTTCGTCAACCCGGCAGATGACAATCAGAAAGTGTTTGTCCTCCCAGATGCTTGTCATCTTCTGAAAAACACACGGAACAATCTCAGGCGATACAACATTGAGGTACATTGCAAATGTTCTGCATAGTCGAGTATCAAAATGCCAAGTTCTGTTTCTGCTCACAACATAAAATTCAGTTTCAGAGTACTGACGGTCAAAGCATGTGTGCAAAGTGGGAACACATAATACAAGCAAAAGGTTTGATGCAAAGCAGATGAATCGTCTTTGTCCTAAGTGGTCCAGTATACATTTTTTATTGCCACGAGGGAAGATAATGAAGGTCAAGTTGGACGCACAAGTCCTGTCCAATTCCTGCTATGCAACCATTGAAGAGCTGGTCCACAAAGGGCATCTAAGCAAAGACGCCCATCAAACTGCAGTGTTTGCCAAGACTGTGAATGACCTATGGGACATGAGCAACTCAAGCTCATTCAAATCGACAAAATATGGGCAGCCATTCTCATCAGCAAAGCTTGCTCAGCAACTTGACCAGTTAGATGGCAACATTTGTAAACTCATGGCGACTTGTACCACTTGAATGTATGTAAGTGAATACTTAGCAGACTATAGCCTGGTCTGTGTCGCAATCACATTTGGCTGATCAGTAGTTTTAAATCTCTCAGGGAGGCGCAACAACAGATCACATCCTTTCCTTGATGGATGGAAGCTATTCTTGCAAGCGTGTAGAGGCCTAGCCACAGAGCTGATTACAACAAAGGGTGTGCTCTCATTTATGCACACACGAAAGCTCAACCAGGACCATGTGGAGAATGCCAACTGCGTTATTCGGAGCAAAAATGATTTCAGTGACCATCCACAGTGCTGGCAGTACTCCAGTGCCATTAGAACGATGGCCATGACCATAAATACCACCGAATGTCACAATGTTTCCATGTCTGCAAACTGCGAGCAAGATAATGACGGCGCGATGCAAGAGGACGACAGCAGCTCATTGGTAGTCGATCGTGATGGGGATATCTACGACGAAACAGAGCCACACGAACATCAGCTGGTAGTATTCATCCCCACAACATCTACAAACAATGCAAAGCCAACGATAGCGCCACCATCGTCAAAAGACCTACCCGAAGAACAGCAGACGTTCAATATTATGGAAGGGACAGACATCCACCTGGAGAATCAAGCTGACAACATGTCCTTGCTGTTGTACATGGCAGGAGCATGCACCAGGAAACTCATGCGATGTGAATTGTGTGCAGCCCCTCCTCAACAGCGACGAGACTCACAGATTTGTCTCCTACAAGGAATACACGCCAGGTTGCCTCAACCACGTTTCCCGTCCATTTGTTGAGCTCACGGACATCTTTGAATCCCACTTTCGGCTATATCTCCACAAGGGTAAATTCTTGTCGACGCAAATACGTCAAACAATTGTGAGCGACTTCGTCTCCAGCCATTTCGATTCCGAGAGGATAGATTTGTCGCTGTTCGAGTGTGGCAACGCGCACAACAAGTCCCTGTTGTTGCTTTTCCTTGAGAAATTCTGTATTTTAAGAATTCACCATCAAGTTAGATTGTTTAACCAGGGCATGAAGAAACTCCCCGTTCGTCGATCCGCTGATAAAAAAAAACAAGAAGCTAAACATCTGACGCCATAAAGAGCAACACCAAGATAGAAGACATGCCTTGTGTCATCTCGTCCTCGAAACGCGAGAGCTCTGCCTTCGTTTGTATTCTTGTGGTTTAAATAAAACGTTTTGAAATCTCCTGTGTTATTCTTTCACTGACCAAAAGTAGACAACATATCTCTGTACATTAGTAGCAGCAAAACAAAGTAGCTGCGTTGTCATACACAGCAATCTGTGTAGGAGAGCGATAGCCAAAACACAACGTGCACGAAGAAGCGGCCATAGTTTTCGAAGACCTTTGCGCGGTTTGGGACTGGGCAACCAGTCAAAGGGGTGGGGCGCAACGATAGCCAATCAATGGTCTGATGGTTGAAGTGTCCTATCTGCCTATTCTTAATCTGTGCTCCGAAAAGAACTTCAAATAAAAGAAACTGAAAAACACAAGTTTCGAAAGGAGGCAGCTAAAGAGAAAAGCTTCCGCACAACAGTGGAAAAATAAATTCCGGACTGTTGTCAAGAACAAAATAGCACAAAACCGGCAATCTGAAAGACAACTGCCAGTATGCATTGCAATTCATAGGTCTATATAATATAGTTCCATATAAAATATCATTTTATGACCTGATTTCGAAGTCACAAGATTCACTTACACTGGTAGATGAGAAAGAATTTGCGGAAATATTTCCTGCAGAGCAAGATGATACACATGATGACTCTGATCTGGATGATGTGCATATGCTGCTTTACATCAAGGACAAGTTTAACATCTCAGATAGTGCCTGACGTGAGCTTTCCTTGTTGTGTGAGAACATGCCAAAAACGTAAAGCATGAAAAAGAGGATGAAGGAAATAAATCAAAAATGGGACATATCTTTAACACCAGGAGAAGCAGGAGTACAGGTTCGACTTGAAGATTGCCTGGAAAGAGAGGTAAAGCGGCTATTGGCTGAGAACAAATTAGATGTGACAGAATCACTAAAAATCAAGATTAGTGGCGACGGAAATCGTATTGGCAAGTGACTGCAATTACTAAATGTTACGTTTATGATAATAAATGAGGGCAAAATTGCAGCAACAGAAAAAGGAAATCATCTTTGAGCCATCGTAAAAACGAAGGATGATTATAAAGGAATTCAAGACTGCCTAGGTGATTTAAGAGAATAAATGTCAAATTTAAAGTATCTGTTCATCAATGATTCTACAATAAAGATTGAATATTTCCTAGGAGGCGATTGGAAATTTTTGGCAACAGTATGTGGCATTGGGCCTGCAAATCAAAAATATGCATGTATATGGTGCTTGTGCCCAAGTAGCTTACGACATGACACCAGAAAAGAATGGCCTCTGCTGGACACAAATAACAAAGCAAGGGCAATAGCATCTATCAAAAAGGACGCCGGATTACGTAAAAACAATTGCCAGAACCCACCGCTATTTGAGTTTATTAAACTTGACCATGTCATCATTGACACTTTGGATTTATTTCTTCGGATATGTGACGTGCTAATAGAGAACTTGATGTTGCACTTGAAGGTAGACGATAGTGTTGATAAAAACACACACTTCCATAGAGGAATAGCGCGTGGAAACTAGATGAACATGGACAGCTATCTGCTCTTCCTGAAATCTCTTAATATAAATTTTCAATGGTGCATTAATCGAGATACAAAGAAACTTTCATACCGAGATTTGACAGGACCGGAAAAGCTTCTTATTTTCCAAACTATAAACATGAAAGAACTAACGCCTGGATTCATTGAAGCGGAAAGACTGCAACGCCTGTGCAGGACATCAGAAAAGAGAAATTGCGCTTCATTTATTGTATGATACGAGATGGACGGACACATCCAATAACCTGGAGACAATTGTCAATGTAATGCCAACAATTGTCGCTATGCTGGAGAAAGCATCAGTAGATGGTGACTCCACAGAGGAGGACTTAT
>OFHS01002699.1:0-10413 GCA_900245855.1 Calvadosia cruxmelitensis | reverse complement strand
TATCAGTCAGATGCGTTACTGGCTCAAGACGCTACTCTCATGCAGAACCACTTTGCAAGGGATTACATCTTCTCAAGTTTAAAGATCTTTACCTATCGAAATTGCTATCATTCTTACACACTGTCATTGTTGAAAAATGTCCAATCGTTGTAATACAATACTTCAACTTCTGTTCTTCCTTTAGACGCAAACATAAACATTTTTCATGTGCCCTTTGCCAGAACTTCCAAACTGCAACGTTATCCTGATTTTTGTTTTCCAACTAGTTGGAACAATTTTGAATTTGATTTTAATATTCACGTGCGGACTCCACTTTTTACTAAAAAACTGAAGGATCACTTCATTGTAGCCTATACTATACCAACTGTACAATCAAAAACTGCTTTATCTGTGGCTGATTCCTCTTTTCTCTCTCTCCATCATCTTTCATCTTACTTATTTTCTGTTAGTGACTCAATGTGCATCTACTCTCATGTTAGCCAGTTTGTATAATGATACAAATTAAATTTATTTNTCATGTTAGCCAGTTTGTATAATGATATAAATTAAATTTATTTACTGTTATTTACATATAATCACGGGTCTTCTGAACAAACAAGCAATTTTGCTTACGGAATGACCCTGTCGTATTTGTCAATTTAGTTATCAATGTATTATTGATGTGTAGTAGTACTTTACAATTTATGACTGGTATGATGAAATATACAAATAAACAAACAAACAAACAAACAAACAAACAAACAAACAAACAAACAAACAAACAAACAAACAAACAAACAAACAAACAACATCATGGGAATTCAAGAGGTTTCCAGCGACAACGCTGGCTGGAGGGAACCATTGTATCATCTCGCCAAGACTAACAGGAGTATCTAAAGGACAAGGGGAGATAAATAAATTATTTAGGTCCTGGCAGCAAATATAACTGCTTGTTTCTACAATTCAGTTACAAATGAACTTTATTCTTGCATCATCCAAGTCAACTTGCTTGCTTGTTCATTTGTTCAATTTTATTCACAAATGAGGTGATGGAATCAGAAATTAAATACAAGGTTACAGAATTATAATGTAAATATGGCAAGTAATGGCCGTACACAGCACTTACATAAAGCCACATTAAAAACATTTATAGATTTTAGAGAGATCAATAGACTTCAGTTTAAACTTAAATAATGATAACGATCGACAGCATACGAGAGAATCAGGTAAGGAGTTCCATTGGCTTACAATGCGTAATGAAAAGCTTTGTAAGCTTATCGGATTTCTCAGATTAAATGATGATTGATTGATTGCAAAAAAAAACCGGCGATTATTTTTCATAGAGGATTTGACATTATTCTTCAACTTGAAGGTATGCCCTCTTGCTGCATAAGGTGACTTACAGTAAATTGAATTACAATTAATTGCCATGTACGTTGTTCCGTGAGAAAAACGTTTAGCGGTGATATTGTTGGACAACAGTAGCAATCAGCCGAGTTAAAGGAAAGACATCATTACATATTCACAAATTCATAAGTTTAGAAACGAAGTGCAACATATCCAAAATTCATTTTACAACATTTAAAATCTATTTCCCTTGTTCCCTTCTTTCTTATTGCTAGACAATTTTCCAATTTTCTGGAATAGTTTTAGTGAAATTTTTTATGAACGAGTTCTTGTATAAAGAAATCATAGTTACTATGTGTCTATGTCATAATACAATAAATAGCCTAGAAATAAACCAACACAGTTCAATTTTCTTAATTTTCCAATTGTCTCGGGAAAGTAATCAAAAGTTAAACGAGACTTCATCTGTAAGTTGAAGTTTGAGGCTTGACTATTTGCCATACCTTCGCTGCGTTTCTCATGTAACTCCTTACAGGACGGACCTTTGACGAAATTAGAATCCACATGTTTTCCACGTGGTCGTCACCATGGCTACAACCCCTTGCTCTGGATTCCTTAGTGAAGGTGCCGGGGGTTGCGTGCCACATTGGTTCAACACGGTGACAGTGTCCCCCCGACCGGATGACGAATGAGGTGCAAAGTTCTCGTGCTTTCAATTTCAATCCAGCAGACAGCCTGCGAGGTGAATTTCGAAACAGTTATTATTTCTCGGCCTTTACCTGCCGTCAGCGTTGATGTGTAATTACCTACGGCATGAATTTTGTAACACCATATTGAGAAATAGTTAGGTCACAAGGCACGAAATAATGGCGACTGATTTTGGAGGAGCTCTTAGGAAATTCAAACTTGTTTTCCTTGGAGAACAAAGCGGTGAGTGAACTCTGTGACTGTTTCTACTTTATACGATGTTTTGTCAGTTATCTTCTTTCTTCATTAGCTTTCCCTTTTCCTCAGCTTCGAGGTAGGACCACCTTATTACCGAAACGTTTGGACATAACATCAAACCGTTTCAATCTTCATGGCTAGCTTCTGGCTGATAAATTTCTGTGTAATCTCCCATTTTGATGGACTTTTTAACACCTGATATAGATCTGCAATCGTTTATTGAGGACGACAAACAGTTGCGTTGTTATTCCTACGGAAATCCGTGCACCGACTGCCAGCAATTACACGTATTATATACATGTCGTCCACACAAACGACTCATAATTACGCCCATTAGACCAAAGGCTCAGCAAATGGCAATCATGTCAGCTGCTGAACTCTGAAGGATTTTGCGTTTTTCTCTGTTGTAATCCCACTGATTTGCTGCCATTTCGGACAAATCCACATTTAACCACTTTTAGGCTGGGATTTTCCCTTGGTCTTACTGAATTTAGCAGTTAGAACTTAGAAGAAAATATACTTGAAATTGGGAATCATATTAGAAATTGATGTTTTTATTTCAGTTCTAGAAACATAATATGAAACTTCAGAAATTAAATGGGACTTACTTGTAAGGTGAAGTTTGATTGGAATTCTATACGCCATTGTTGGAGTCGCTATGAGGTCACGTGAGCTAGAGCATTACAGTCCTAGCCAACCATTCTTTAAAGCCTACCAGATGGCCACATTTTGACCAAATATGGGTGAGGCCACGTCAAGAAGCACAGGAAGATGCGAGCAACAAGAGACCATAATCGTAGTCTTAGCGAAAGGATGTGTTGTAACATCATAGTGACTCCTCCAATGGCTCATAGAATTCCAACCAAATTTGACCTTACAGGTAAACCTTATTTAATGTCAGAATTCTATATTCGTCATTGGTTACATCGCTATGAGGTCACCTGAGACAATAATGGTAGCAGATGGTGAACCAACAAGAAAGCAACTAAATTTAATTGTTCACTAATATGAGCAAAAGAAAGCACAGAATAGCCAAAATTGGCAGAGAATTTAATCGGCTTATCGTAAAAAAAATTAAACGTGTACTCCGAGGACCACCCCGCATTACTGAGAAGGGCATCAACAGGCATAGATAATTTTACTGCTGAGACACCAGCAGATCGCACACTGTGTGTCATAATGGGCAGTATAATTTCTAGAGTCCGCCAGAGTGGTGCAAAGCCATTGACTTACTGTATCACAGCTGACAGGCCAATAAGCATTGGCAGCCGGGAAATGACAAAAGATGAAACAGAAACTTGACAGAATTACGGAAGACAATTTCAAAATGGCGACGAGTGAGACATGACGAAATGAACTTCAACAGCAACAAGGGCAAGCAAGGAACAATGGCAGCAAACAGCAATGGATCCAGCGACGACCAACGGCATTATAGCGTGGTGGTGGGATTCTTCAGGACTTACACATGCTTGGAGAAAAAGTTATGCTGTGTCTATGGTTGTGCATTCGCGTGGTTAGGGTCACCATTTGTAGAAGACGGTGAAGGAGGCTAACATATATTTGATAGACATGGTGCTGGTCCCATGGCAAGAAGAGATGGCAGAGTTCCAAGGAGTAAATTATATGGTCGTTGATGCCAGAGCTCTATGTCATGAAGCATAGCGTAGAATACAGGACAGGCGGAGTTGTTGACATGACGAAGTACAGACGGGAAAGAGGATAATTGCAAGATGACATGGCTACTTATTCTTACCATCACGTGAATATACAGTGACGACATTAAGTTCACACTGACCACGCGTCAGCCACTACATAGTCTGATTGGTTGGTTGCCCCAAATACGTCAAAGACTTCCTGCTTTTCACCCTTTTGAAAAATGAAATAATGTTGAACGTCTTCATCCTGATGGTGGCATGATTTTAATTAGACTCAATTCACCTTGGCACTCAAGAATATTTCTTTTCCTTTCTTGAAGACTACATCAAGGTTGTATAGGCACAGCATCATTCTCTGCAAACGCTTTGGGGCAGATTGGATCTGTTTCTTCATTATGCTCACTAGTTGTTGATGGTCAGTTTCGATATGGAGTGTGTCCCGACAGTGGCGTAGCCAAGGGGGGGCGAGGGGGGCAGTTGCCCCCCAATGCTCTTTCAAGTCATAAATTAAACAAGGTGAAATCTGGTGAGAAACTAGTTGGGGGTGAGGGTGATTCTTTTCTGTAATATGAATATTACTGTCTTACTGTGAGTGAATCAGGAATCTATATAAATATTCTTACTGGATTCGAAACTGCAGTTCTGCAGAAACTGTAACGTATTCTTGCAGGTACACCAACCCCCCCAAAAAATTTCGCCTCCCGCAGGTTCTGGGAGAGCCGCTTCGCGGCTGCTGCTCAACCATTTGCCCCTCCAAAATTAAAAGCTGGCTACGCCACTGTGTCCCGACCATAGATGAACTGATTGAAACGTTCACAGTCTAATACAATTACAAGCATCTCTTTATCAATTTGAGCAGAATTTGGTCGGTTATTTCAAGGGTGACGACTTCCCTGATGTCATGGTATTTGAGTATAGTTGTGGTGGCGATGAGTTGTAAGACTGTCTGATAAGCTTGCTCTTGGTAAGGTTCCCAGTGAAAGGGGACATCTTGCTTGGTGAGTCGGCATAGTGGCTCCACAACTGCAGAGAGTTTTGGAAGGAACTTGGCAAGGTACTTAACACTGCCAAGAAGTCTCTGTACGGCTTTACCATCTTTTGGCTTTGGCATCGATGATATAGCTTGTACCTTTTGGAAATCTGGGTTCAGTCCTTCAGCCGTTAGAAGGTGACCCATGTTGGCCCGTAGGGGACTTGATTGAGCGTGTAGTGTAGTTTGGCCTTGTCGACACCCCCTCCATTAAGGCAGTGAACTTGCGATCATGGTCTTGTATGGCGGCTTCAATGGTGGGTCCTGATCCAAAGACAATTATGTCATCCGCAATTACATGACAGCCGGATAGGCCGCTTAGAGTTTCCACTTGTCGTTGTCTGTGGCCAAGTTTAGAGTCTCCAACTCTCCACTTGTCAAGCTTAGAGTCTCCACTTGTCTGTGGCCAAGCAGGGCTAGCAAATCAGTATTTGCCCAAATTAGGACAGCCACATCAACATGCTCTTTACACGTATGAGACTATGAGCGGTAAGTAACGAGCGCCTGGAGAGTCTTCAGGTTAATTGCTCCAGCCATAGTCAGAAGCAATCGAAGGTTCAACAGGTTGAGGTCTCTTCTCCTTTCCTTTCTCTCCGTCGTTTGCTAGATATCCAGATTGACTTTCTGAAGCCAGGGCTTCTTGCAATGGCTGGGTCGATTGCTTCTTGCTGATGGTGCTCAGGCAATTGTCGGCCAACCTGGTCTGCCACCAGGACTCAACCAAGGCAGCAAGCTTCATACGGCAGGGGCAAGCTTCTCGTCGTGCACATGCTACTGGGTAAGCTCATCCAGGAGCAATTCGCCATCTAATGTGGCATTCTCGTCAACAACTGTTGCAGAGCTGTCTCCTTCATCTAGCAATATATCAGCGTTGTCCACAATTGACGGTGAAGATGGCAAGTGAGTTGCGGAGATTCTCTGTTGCTTGGGGGTAGCTTCTGCTCTTAAGGGGGCCTCAATTTCCCTTTGCGCCCTTAGAAGTAGATAGTAGGGCTCCGAATTGAGACCCGGGAAACCGGGACCCGACACTTATTGCAGGAACCTCTGCACTGTCTCATTCATTGCGTTGCCTTGCTTTTGATTTGTCGTGGCACTGCTGCACACAAGATTTGAATCTTTGTTTGTGCCTCAAAGAATCTTTTGAATTGTTTATTTGCAAACAGAAGTCTAAAGCTTTGTAGAATGTGCGAAAACAATGGAAAACTAAAACCGGAATCCGTTTGGGTCCCGGGAATCAGTTTCAGAAATCCCGGTAATTTGGAGCCCTAGTAGATAGTGAAGTATCCATGATAGGAAAGAAGGTAAATAGGTAATCACAAAAGAATAAAGACAGTGAAAAGCGCGGCTTGCTAGCTCAAATACCACGCTCAGAATGATTGGCCTGGACTGCAATGCTCTATCTCACGTGACCTCATAGTGACATAACCAATGGCAAACATAGAATTTGTATTTAGTTTATAATTATATGATGAGAAACATCTAATTTATTATTGCTCAATACAATTGCCATATTCCAGCACATATATGTCACCCTCGTGTATACCGGTAAGTCGCACCTTAATTTAAGACTAAACATAAACAAGTCATTAGCTTATACCACATTGTAGCTGACGTTTTGTGAAGCTTCTTTTACGCCTGGACAAGATCATGTAGTGCTCCTAAGAGCTCATCTTGATGACCTGATATCTATTTATTACATTGTGGTTCGGCAAGATGATTAGAAAGTATCTGCAGTAGCATTAACATTTTATCATTACTAATATTTGAAAAAAAAGAAAAGAAGTATATTAGCAAACATTTTTGTATCCATACATTGTAATGCCATATTTGTATCTGCACCATGAAAAAAAGCTATTGAAAGCTTATTGGTTTATTCAGAATAAATGATGATGATAAAACGTTATCTTTTTTGTTTTCAGTTGGCAAGACCTCCGTCATTACTCGTTTTATGTATGATAGTTTTGACAGTACCTACCAGGTGAGTATCAGTTTTCATCGATATACCTACAAATTCATTGTGCAAAGCTTAAACAGCATTTTATCTATGGCATAGATTGATACAATAGTTTAAGTAGTATGTAGTCAAACCTGTATTAGTGGCCACCTCTATAGAGGAACCACCTGTGTATAAAGGCCACTCTTTATAAACCCAAAATGATACTTTCTATAGAAATCAACCTGGACAGAAAGGCCACCTTCTATAAAAGTCATTTTTCTCAGGTCCTAGAGGTGACCGTTATAGACAGGTTTCATTGTAATAATTTTCAGTACTTAGTTACTTATCATAATATTAAATGTTATAGGCATCTGGCATAGTGTAGCCTTTAAGTATCAGGACATCAGAAGACATTCACAGTCTAGTTAAGCAAACATCAATGCTGTTTTTGCAGCAACATGAGGTGTGAAAAAGTTTTTGAAAGTTTACATCATTGTTGATCGCAGTTAACCTTGGACGGCATTTGCATGTTGTTAATTTTGATGTAGTTTTCTGCAGTCTGGCTCTAGGTCTCTCGCAGCAGTCTTTTTGTCCACTGCTGATTTGTCAGGTTGATTTTCTTAAATATTATTGTTTCTGCATTGCAGGCTACAATTGGAATTGATTTTCTTTCTAAGACAATGTACCTGGAAGAACGAACAGTATGTGACTTACTGAATACGAGTTGAAACAAATAAATTGATTGATTGATTGACATACAAACAGACAGACGTTTGTGAAATATAGATATAGATATAGACGGTCCTCTACATGAAGAGGCCGTCCCTCTTCCTCTTAATGCACTTACTACATAAACTACGCCATAAATCACGGTCAGACGCGGCTGACAAAGTAACACCAAAGAAAGACAAATCACCATTCAATACACCGCCATGTAATACCACCCTGCTGTGTCCTTGGCGGCGCATCTTGCTCGGCTTCCAGGTGATGACGTGACGTCGTGGAGTGGCTGGCGGGCGTTGGGCTCAGACCTCACGAAATGGCCTACAAACCCGAGTCTCTTTGATCGGAAACCAGGCTTATCTATGCTTCATCAGTTACGTCGAAGAAATTTAGCTAGACTTGCAATTTTGGATGAGCAACATATTGGTACTGATGCGAAATGCCTCCATGTCTGCCCCGAAGTGAGCAAATCCGATACATGGAAAAGCACTTGAATTAAACTAGGATAAAAGCAGTGTCCTCGTGCGACATTCTGCTTAAGACCAATAGACCATGCATGTTATAGTATCGTAAAATGTATCCAGGGTGAGTGTCACTCCATCGTTACATAATGCAAGTGTTACAGTTCGTGCAACCAGCGTTTTAGATCTCTAATGTGCAAATGAATTGTGTTGTTCAATTAATCATTTTAAATAGTATTGTCGGTACTCGATGATTCTTTTTCTATGCTATAAGCATCAGTAGGCCTACTTATCATTCCGCTAGCTCACATTAGTCTGAGTGCTTGGATACTTTCTAGGTCCGACTGCAGATTTGGGACACGGCTGGTCAAGAGCGATTCAAAAGTTTAATTCCAAGCTACATCAGAGATTCGTCTGCGGCAATTATTGTCTATGACGTATCATGTAAGTAATGGGTAGTGTGTAGGTTAAACTGGGATTTGCTAGTTGCTAAAATTAGTTTTACATTATTGATTAAGTTTAAGTGCTCCCGTAGGATTGCAATGTTAGTGAGATGCTTCAGAATGTCTATTCACCTAAAGAGTACTTGCTTTTGCTCGGGATTTTTCCTTCCAGTTCGACACTTCATTGTGTCCATTCTAATTGTGTTTTCATTGTCAACCATGTTGCTGCACTTAGTTTTGGAATTGTATGTATGTACATGTGGCAAATTCAAGACGAAGCAATTTGACAGGCAAATAGTGTCAAGACCGTCACTTATTTAGCGCCTACATTGAATTGTTTATTATTTTCTTGCAATAAGTAGACCTAGCATCAACAGTTGTGACAGTGATAAGCTTCTAGAAATTTAGAATAGTAGGATAGTTTCTCACTAGACTTACTTTTTGTTTTCTATTGTTTTATATATTTCATACTTTAAACAGGTGTCAAGTCCTTTGATGAAACTGACAAATGGATTGAAGAAGTACGAGCCGAGCGTGGGAATGAAGTAGTTATTATGTTAGTTGGAAACAAAACAGATCTGACGGGTAGAAGGTAAGGTTTAACTCAAGTCATAGGTGCAGTGAAACCTGTCTATAATGGTCACCAGGTTTAGGACCGGTAGAAAGTGACCATTATAGACAGGTGGCCTTTCTGTCTATGTTGATTTCTATAGAAAGTGCCATTTTAGGGTTATGAAAAGTGGCCTTTTTACACAGATGGCTGCTCTATAGAGATTGCAGCTAATACAAATTTGACTGTATTGTGATTATTTTGTGAACACTAAGTCTGGGCTTTGAGAACGAAATCAAATTCAATAAAACCATTCAAACTCTCGCTTACCAAGTTGAGTGCCCCGTATTAGCTTGGTGTGATGCTAGTCGGAATGGTTATTATTTTTCTCAGTAATTTTTGCTGTTGTCAAATCCTGATTACCCAAACTGGTACCAGCTGACTGACATGATAGTCAGACCTGTTGCCACGAACTTACTGTCCATGTTTGTTTTCTACTTGTGTCTTGAACTTGTGCGTGTAGGCGTGTGTCGACAGAGGAAGGAGAGATGAAAGCCCAGCAGCTGAATGTTTTATTTATCGAAACCAGCGCCAAGTCTGGACATAACGTGAAGCAGGTGAGTTGAAGTGGAGATATGTCGTGCCTGGTGCTTCTTGTGTGTGCTGGTCATTGAAACAATATTGAATTCTTTGACAACCTGAGGATCCATTAGCCAGAGGAATGAGTCGCTGTATACATTTGCTCCCAGCTTGATGTGGATGGATGTGCTGTTGTCTTGTGCTATGTCAAGACGCACTGTTTGCCATCCTACTTCTCTGCATTGTTTTGAATATTATTTGAGTATTTTGCTAGTGTTTGTCTCTTGTGTCTGTGCGTTCTGTAGAATCGTGTGAATTGTATGTGGTGTCAGACAAGATTTGAACTGTTGTGGTGTCACAGTGTCATATGAGTTGCGTGTTGTATTCTGTCGGTGTCAGCAGTTGTCTTGTATATACAGGAGTTGTAAATATATATATTGCCCTGCTTGTTGAATCAAAATCAGTGTGCATAACGTTCTTGGCGAGGAGCCATGCACAGCATTGTTCTTGCAATCTCCCTCGCACCAAACCATGTTCTTCTACAATGTTTTCTGTATCACTGTTAGTGAATAGTTTCACACACTGCACTCTGTGGTTTGAATGTCCAGTGTTAATTTGTGTAGATTTATTTGATGCTTTTATTATGCATGAATCCCATGAAAACAAGATTGTATTGTTTGAGTTCAGTTTTAAAGGCTTACTTGTAATGTCGCAGTCCTGTTTAGCTTATGCCTGCTGATTATTAAAGTTGAATCAGTTGACTGA
>OFHS01002698.1:524-19848 GCA_900245855.1 Calvadosia cruxmelitensis | reverse complement strand
TCGTGTATTCAACTGTTCGAATTACACACTGAGAAACGGGGCAGTGATAATTCTAGTTCTAGCAGTGTGTCTTTGTTGTAGCATGGTTGTAGGCTGTTGAGAACTTTGAGTTACGGGATTGAATATCCACCTGTTGTAATCTTAATGTGCAGTACGTATATAATAAGTTGCCTTCATGTTTGTTATCAAGTTATCTTTATAATTCATAAACCTTTAAATTGTCAATCCGTGTTTTGCGTACATGTCTAATTACTTTCCAATAAATTAAACTTCACTGCGAGTAAAACACATCATATGAGCCTACCCTACTGCACAGTTTAATAATGTATACTGTAGAGTCATGTTGATTGATCTCTAATAATCTTTGTGCAGCAGAATTCCTAATAGTTTGATGACTAAAAATTCTGACCCTACTAATTATGGGTTTGGCTCAGGTGGGCTGGGCAGAACCCTGCAGAGGAATATACAGCAACTTGATAATGAAAATGGTCAACTTCAGGACCAAGCAAATTCCACTGAGACTGTACTGTGGGCTCTCTGGTCTCTCCACACCACTCTCAAGTTCTGGGTCTATGGTTCGCATGTCAAAATCAGCTGAATTCAATTGAACCAACATGACTCAACAGTTCAATCAAGGATTCACCTGTATATCTGCATCAGCGATCGGTTCTAGAGGCTCAAATGTCCTCAATGAGCTCAACTTCTCAAGTCGACTTGACAATTTTGGGACTTCCAGTCCTTTCGAACTCAGAAGCAGAGACCTAGAACAATTAGGTAAGTCGTAACGAATGCCAGCAACACACAAAACAGCACCTGTTTCACGCGGAGAACCAGCGGGTTGCAAGACCAGGGACTCTTAGAAAAATAGTGTTTTGCATGCAGGTGATATGTCCAAACTAGAGTAGTCTATGGTCGCGGATCAACAAGTGGCTGTAAACAATAGCTTTATTTTAAAGCGCTGTCATACTACTTTACTCCAAGGATTGGACATAGGCAATGCATACGAAAGACTTTCAATTTCACAAAGTTATCTTTCAGAAATGAGTAGAAACCATGGGTCCACGAATCACAACTTCACAAGGCCTATCTAAAGCAATATCATCAATGGTCAATACGATAACATTACAGGCTCTCGTCTCTGTGTCCATTGAGATATCAGGAAGTTGAAATAGGAAATTTTCAGACGGCCAAATACAAAATTCGCCCTAGCTTAGCTAGGCTAGCCACTCGCTAGGCAGTCAGGCATTCGGTGGCTGAGTCGGCGCTCGCGCTTCTGAGAAAGTGGATAAGCCTACAAGTCTACAATTTATACAATGCATTCACAAATAACTTACGCCTTTGTGTCTGCTCCATCGGTGAATGTTGCATTCGTTTTTGACCACAAACGTTGCCCTGCTTCTGCTAGCTGATGAAGATTTCGCTCAATGCGTGGTCGATCTTGGCTGATCATTTCCATGTCTGCATTCAACTGCTCGGCGTGTTGCAACAGATCTCCAAAATCAGACGCCATGGTGCCTTATGAAAAGGCAGAAGATTTCAAACAACTAGAAAACCTTCGACGAATGGAACTACAAAAGCAACGGGTCAAATAAGTTACGAAAGAGGAAAGCTTCGAGCGAGAAACTGCTCAACTTTGGCGCCTCTTGCTCAAAGCTACCATGTTGTCATAGCCTTTCTTCAGTGCACGCAGGAGCGAGGTATACACAGAGGTTGGGTTTTCATCATGGCGGAAGACCCTGAGTTAGCCAAGATAAGAGCAGAGCGTATGGCTCAAATGCAAAATGAAGGAGGGGTACGTATGTCAGTCAAAAGATGTAAGTAGATACACCTGAACCTGGTGTTAGTAGTCACCAGAGAAACATAAAGGAATGTGGCATTTTATTCCTTTTATTAAACAATGTGCGTGCTAACGTCTAACGTCATTGATAGAATAGACCGCTAGAATATTAGTCTAAGTAGGTTCCACTTCCAGAGGCTTAATGTGAGGTGACTGTTTTTACTGATTACCTGTAAATTGCCAGGACGGCAAGCTGGTATTTATACATTATACAGTTAGGGATGTTGCATCGGCCCGCCTCTCAAATTTCACAAATTCTTCGCACCTGCAATTTCTGCAAGCATTTTCGCCACTCGATTGAAACTGTTTGCTTTGGATTCCATAATGTGTAATTATGATGAAAAATGAAAGAAAGATACAAACTTGAGCTATTACCAACGCACACAAGTCGATAAATTATCCGTTGGCACCAAATGTCAAATTTATGTCACCCTTGCGCTTGTGTAGAAAACTTCAACTGCCGGGCCAGCCCGTCTGATATTTTTTATATGGCATTTTGTCACATCTTTTCATCTCACCCAGGTGGGATCCCACCTCACCGGGCTGGCCCGACAATCATATAAGCGCACTGCACAGAAGCAATGCGAAACAATAGTCAGGCAACAATCTCACTCAAAGGTGTCAGCCCGTTTAGCTGGGCTTGCCCGCCTCATGTAAACAGGCCCTAAGAAGCATGCAATCCTTATTGTAGTTCTAATAATTATGATGATAGCTGCTGCTGGACCACCAGTAGCATAGATAGCGGTCCTGCTGCTGGTCCTGCTGAGCAGGACCAAATGAAATTCATTCAAAAATGACCTTTCATTAATTGAGATAGTTATTTCTCTAGAATGTTCCCATCATGTTTACCTTACCTTCAGTGGCTTGAAATCAAGTCATTTTTCCTTTCTAGGGCCATACGAGTTAACTAATGTCAGCAAATAGCTATAATCCTGCTCATTTCAGCCAGCAGAATTGACGTAACGTTGACTGTGCTTTGATTGGTTGAGTCATGCCTTGCGCTATTTTTTTGGTGTTCCATGCAGTCCAAAAATAGACGTGTGAGCTAACAGAACTGCTGGAAACTAGCTGGAAATACCTATGACTGCATTGTTTTGACCACAGGACCCACAGACCACATGTTACACAGATGTACAAGTTACGTCAAGTAACAACTTCTCAACTGGGTTTTCTTGACAAAAAGCAGTGTAATTGCTCAACTTTCTCTCGCGCTATTTTAGCAAACTGTTTCAATTTACAGTGCACTTGAAATTAGCACACCCAGAAGAGCAGCAACAAGATTTTAAATATTATCCTAGGTCCTTACTTGAAATTACTAAGCAGGACCAACATATGGGAGCTGACTACGCCACTATAGACCACACATTGCAATCACGTCAACTATTTTACCATCCATCGTACTCAGCATTGCATCTAGTATTTTACTGCCTATTAGCATGGTTGCCTGCTTGTAACCCTTTATCAGGAATCGTCCGGACGGAGCTCAGACTGTAAACATTTGCTCTACAGAAATGACTAGGTAAATATATCACGCTACATCTCAACTGGCTTTCGTGACCCCACTCCAAAATTTTGGAAACATACAGTCAGATCGTTGAGCAATATTGTGCGACTTTAAAATCGAAAATCAATTTTGAGCATGGCAATTGCAACTTGTCAAAGTTGAACATTATTTTTCCATTTTAACGTTGCAAAACTTTGTTTTTATGTTATCCCAGCACATGAGTCGAATCAGTGTCAAAAAAGAATTCAGCTGGTATTTGAACCATTTCTGTGGTGGGCGCGCGGTTCAAGTTATAAAGCAGGCATGGCGCGAAAGTTGTGAGGCCGATATTTCACATGTTTTCACACCTTTCCAACCAATAGTGCACAAGTGAGGTCTCCTTGATCGTATCTATATACCTACGAAGTTGATATAAATTTGAGAGGGTGGGGGTTAATCTCTCGTGTTTTGGCATGGAATGACGCAAATGCTACTAGGTGTATTGCTGTGGTATTCTAAGACTGCTATGTTATGCCAGGTGGCAGTGACGTATGACGTTGTTTATTCTCTTTGATTTAGGGTGCGGATGCCAAAAAGCAGCAGGAAATGGCACAGAGGTAATATTTAGCACACTTCTAATATTTATCGGCATAGTTTGTACGGAAGGTGACAATTTTGTGCAGTACCAATCGAATTTAGAAATGTTTAGATTATTCTAATGATAGAAAAAGAAAAGAAAGGGTTGTGTGTGTAGATTGTGCGATTTGAAAGGGACTGTAGACAGATACCGCAGAAATGTAGACATGATTGCAGTGACCGTGACTCGTTTTTATTGTGCAACATCAGAGTCTGATGTTTTGATGTCCCCTTAGGTAGCATTGATTTTGTGTATTAGCGTCAGCCGTTGTAAATGTTTCCCCCTTCTAGACAAGCTGACATGAAGAATTCCATGCTGGCACAACTTCTTGATCAAAGTGCAAGAGCCAGATGTGAGTTTGAGTTGATGATGGCTCTTAAGCAGTCGGCCGCTGTATTGTGATAAGAACAGAATTATGTCCTCCTGTTTTGACTCACGGTTACTATGGTTACCTCTTGCTCTATGTAGTGGGCCGGGGCACTAATTTATGTTGTCATCTTGTAGTATAATGAGATTCCTATTAGCAGATTGCTTTGTCGCCAGACAGCAATATTGAAACAAGAGTCTTCCGACGATGAAACAATGTTGATCAAAGTCAGCAATCTACCGCGTTTTTCCTTTAATGTTGACAAACTAATAGTCTAATCCCAAAGAAAGACAAAGCTAATGACTGAAGCATGTGCTTTGAATGCCTACCGGATAAAACAGCCTTACAAACTAGGCAAACCTTTGAGTTTTATGTGACTTTGAGGCTTGACTATGTTAGTCTGGTTGCTTTTATTCAGTGAATAGCATTGCGCTGGTCAAACCAGAGAAGGCGGGCATGGTGGAAAATATGATCATTCAAATGGCTCAGCGTGGTCAAGTTGCCGGAAAGGTGAGTGTGTTATGTACTGTTGAACGACTGGGTGTAGGCCTAGCTCTGCTTGTTAATCAATCAATCAATTAATCAAGCAATCACATCTTTATTGAAAGTGCTTCTCTCGACAAATTCAATATTTCAGATGTGGTGGCATTGATGATATATGCTGGCTTTGTGTCTGTGTCATTTGTAGTTGAACGAGGAACAACTCATCAATCTTCTCGAACGTGTCAATGAGCAAACAGAAAAGAAAAACAAAGTCACGGTAAGTGCAATCTGGCCTGTTGGAAGCTTATTCATGGACCGGGACTAAAGTGTAGGTAAGGACTACTTTGTCCCGGACTACACTGTAATCCTGATCCTTGAATTAGGCCCCTGGTGAATAGCAGGCCTCTTGCTTCAGGAAAGAGATTGTTGAGATATGGATGGGGCTGCCAGGCGATAGCAATATTGGCATATACCTCGCTATCACTGTTTTACCTCCTGCTAAAAGTGAGTGATACATCTCCTGGCTTGCTAATCCATTACGATCGGCGAGCTGCCAAAGAGCCTGGCTGCAACACTGATTGCTCAAACATAGTAATCATAGCAGCATTAGCAGGTCCATTGAAGCTAACTAGCTAACCGTTGGCATTCTCATGTGGCACTTATAATGAAATTTTCGTCTTTTCAACACTGAAAAGCGATTGTGCGGCCCATGTTTAGCCATAAAGCTGGACTAAACGATTTCATAAGTTATGCGAAGAAGCCTTCTGGCTTACCATACTCGGAATAAATGATGATGATAAGTAAAGCTAAGTCAAGGACAATTTCTTTCTTCTCGCTAGCAGATATTTAATTTTGTCCCACACAAGACCTGCCTCATAAATTATACGAATTCAAAAATGTAAATCTTTGGTGACACTTTTATGGATGATTTGCTGGCATTCCTGTTATGTACTATCACCGATCGTTCTTGAAAGCTGACTCCACTTGCTAATATTTTTACTGTAATTTAGTAATCTATCGGTAATTAGCGTACTTTTCACATGATGTCTACCCTATTGTTGACGTTTTATGAATAGAAGACCATTGAAATTAAATTAAAATTTATTCTTCATTTTGGCTAGATCAATCGAAGAAGATATGCCATGGATTCCGATGAAGACGACTACTGATGTTAGTGGTAAATAAGTCTGAATCTGTTTTGGTTTGTTGTAACTTAGCTTGCTCTATACCATGTGGAAGACTTCCTACATCTTCATCTCTGATCTGAAGGGAAAAGTGGATTTGCTTCGATCGGTTATAGCCGACAAGGTCAAATATAAGGTGTCTGAGTGGACGTCATTGACGATGCTCCCATCGCTCGACGCAGTGCACAGCTCACCATACAGAATTTCTGTCCAGGTTGGTTTCTATAGAAAGTTTCATTTTGGGGCTATGAATAGTGGCCTTTATCCACAGGTGGCTGATCTATAGAGGTGGCCGCTAATACAGGTTGACTGTACAGTGTCACCTGCCTTAAGCAACCGACCAACAGACTCGTGAAAAGCGGTCTTTATTACAGGTGTTCCCTTGGGACAGGCCAGTTGCCTATTTCTGTGAAGATAAAAATGTAGATCAGTATGTTTCTTTGGTATTTGAAACTAACAAAATATCTAACTGCAAGCAATACTTCTTTTTCTGGTAGGAGACACTTTGATGATAAACATCATGTCGAATCTGGAAGCGTTACGAGCATGTTAAAATGTCGAGCAAAGACATCATCATTTAGCATTATTTTTATTAGCCATGACTTTGGATTTCAAGATGCAAGATCGACATTGCAAAGACTGCCGTTCTACTGTTGCGCAAAGATGGCAGGAAAGTTCAATTTCAAGACAGTTGAAGAAGCATAAAACCTTTTCTCAAACACGGGTGTATTTTATTCTTATCTACACTTTATAAGTTGATTTAAAGATTGAAATATTCGCTGGCTGTTCAGTGAGAAATAGCAATATGTGTAAATTATCCTTCGAACTTCAAAGAAAGCTTTAAAAGTGAACAAAAGCTTTTCAGTATCTGTTTATTATTATTTTTATTAACAATGCACTATTGTGTTTTCTTTGTTTCTTGTCCATCTGCATCGTTTGTGTCAGCGTCTTGTGGTTTCTCGTCATACGTCATACCAAATTCATTGACGCGCGCCTTGTCAACGGGATATAACCTTGAAAGATAAATCGAAAAATTGAAAGAAAGACGAATTAAGACATTTTATGGTTAAATTACATCACCATACTTATCCCTCCCAGGATAATAAGTAAGTTTGGCCTTGGTGCTTGGTTGGTGGGAGAACCCTTGACTGTTGTGCTCTACAGCTGCTGCTTGCGAACCTGTCACAACCAAGCACCGGTCACACTGATAAACAGTGGAAGGAATGATAAACCTAAATTACATGATATCGTCAAGAGATTACTAAGAGGAGGGTGGTGGGGAGCGATTAGGAAGACAAGTGGCTAGTGTATGAGGGTATCACAAAGGAATAGTAACGACTAGCGTGGAGTCAGGCCGAAGCTGGAATGAGAATGCCATGCAGAACTTGCTCTAGACATGCGCACATTTCCTCTGACGTACAATCTGACAATCTCTAATTACCAACAATCCCTGAAACTAGAGCCCAGGCTCCCTTTCTCAGGTGCTGTCGCACAAATGGACATGGTGTAAGTTTAACTTCCCTTAGATTTCATATAACCCCATAAAAACATTGATAACATTTCTCCCGGTATGCTTCATAAGGAATGATTTCTGGTTCATTCTGATCCAAATTGTGCCTTCTTTCTTGAATATCAACTAAATCTAATAACATACTGAATTCCCCTGGCTATGTAATTGGCTAAGTGCATTCCTGATACACTTCGGAATCTAAACAACTACATTGATGCATTTAAAACAGTGTTTTTGAGCTGAAATCAACAATTTTGACAGCCAAGAATAATCCTTGAAATCGACCATCATAGATAAGAGTACGGTTGTATGTGCTTCAAGTAAGTCAATTTCTGGTGCCACCGCGTGTGGTTAGAGGTCAACTAGCATAAATCCCAAAACGTAAGGAGACTGCCCTTGGTCAGCTGACCTGATACCAGTACAATTACCAATGGACCAGGACTGGCGATATAGAGCTCTATTGTGGCAGACATGAAACACCGGTAAAGCGATATTATATTTAATTAACTCAGAAATAATTGAGCATATTGGCAGTCAAATCAAATCCAAGAGAACACCTGAGGGACCAACCAAGAGTGGTCTCGTAACGCATGTAAATTGTAATGTTTGAACATTTGAGGAATCACTTGAAATTGTCTCGTAAGTCGTAATGCAAATGGTCACTAAAGAGAGGTTTTTGTTAGAGCTATTATCTTTAAATAGGCACATGAAGGTCTTTAAATGCAGTTGTTATTCAGCTATTTCTCGTCACTACTTACCATCGTTGATATAAGTAAATCAAGAAAACGAAATCGTCGCGGAAACAGGCCAGACGATGCGCTGTCGGCATGGTTATGACAAACGCGAAGATGTCATCGATAAATGTGTTGAAGGCCTGCAAAAATCAACGTAACCAGAACAACTCCCTCAAAGCACAGACAAGAAACCTCGATAACGCATTCACACAATGTATAACAATGCGGTAAATTATTTTGAGATCACAACGCCAGAAGCAGGTCCTGGTGATGTCAGAGATTAAAACACAAATCGACCATTTACTGGAATTTCGTTAGTATAGAACACTAACCTTATACATGAAAGCCCTCCAAGGGAGATGAGCAACAGACTTTAACTGAAATGACAGCAAAACGTGCAACATTTGAGTCACCTCTCAAATCCTATAATCATTTTTTCGAATTTAATCATAACAGGCTAAAAAAACTGTCCAAGTAAATGGCTAGCTATCTATGCCTTTGAACGTGCAATGAAAACTGCAGAATCAGGCATTTCAGAAAATATCAAATTTTGTCTGGTTCTATGAGAATCTAACATAACCAAGCACAACATTTGCAAAAATGTGGCTACACAATCGAAGCGAATGATCGATACAATACACAACATTCATAGCTAACATATAAAGACCTTAAACAGTTAATTTTGGCAAATCCGTAAGATCCATCAAGTCAATTTGCACACACCAGGTTAATTTTAAGACATGAAAGTATGGGACTATAATTCGGTTGGCTATTTACCTTGTAGTTGACAAACAATTGCGGTAACATGAAAAGAAAGCCAAAGACATATACGCCTGGAAAGGAAGATGAAATAAATCACACTTCTCACACGTTAAAATAACAGAAAGACACCAAATATGTTATACAATAAAACCTGTCTACAACAGTCACCATTGGGACCTGAGAAAAATGACCTTTATAGACAGGTGGTCTTTCTGTCCAGGTTGATTTCTATAGAAAGTGTCATTTTGGGGTTTATGAAGAGTGCTTTATACACAGGTGGCTGCTCTATAGAGGTGGTCACTAATACAGGTTTGACTGTAGTAGATAGCATACAAATCAAAACGAAACATTTGATAAAGCTGACATTTTAAAAATTCATCACACTTTTACAATCAATCTGAAGGCTAATAATCGTTTATATTTTGACAAACAATAATTGTTTTTAAAAACTTGATAGTTTTATCCTGATGGCAAAACAACCTTGGCTCTTTACTATGAGTTTTGTCTTTAATTTATCCTTACAAACAAAACTGCCTAATAGATACCACGGATTAACGCAAGGAGGAAATGCTACTGGCTTGTGGCGGTCTCATCAAGCATTTATGTCACAACTCAACCGCCAATCAGCGCCCTCCGCCAGTCGCTATAAATGTCTTGTATTTCATAATGTCGTTCTCTTTCAATTTGTACTCTCGAGCCTTCGGACGGGCTGCCTATCCTCCGTCGTATCTGCCACAATTACATATACTCAACAACATCCATTTGCCTCTGTCCTTGATCAACACCACAACCTACATATTCTACAAGCACTTTAGACGCATTCTCAGTCACTGAAAAAAACAATATATTCCAGTAGCAAGTGCTTCAACTTTTACAGTAACAATATATACATTTTACTTTAAATCTACCAATTCGAAAAGCCAATTAACGAGCTAAACAAAAGAGTCCATACTTACCGTTTACTAAACTGACAACGACCCATGAATACCAGCTATAAAGACAAAAACGTAATGCAAATAGAAGAATTGGAGTCTAATTCGGCACTGAATCACAATTAACTCTTGCACTAACGTTATAAAATCTGATATAAGAAGTAAGGTTTTGGTGTCAGATAATTATATAGTCATTTTATGGTTGACATGACGATAAATACAAAAAGTCAAAATCAAAACATACCACCGCGGCAGTTTGACAAACCTCTTCTGCGGATGATAGATCAACGAATAAACTGCTCCTCCAAGGAGTAACGGATAAAGCGGATATGAAAGATATCTCATTGCCTACAATAAAAAAATAAACTATTTATATATCGTGTCTCAATCGTGGTCAAATCGACAAAGCCTCCTAGAAATGGAGGGCCTAAGTCATGTGCTGACTGTGTCCACTGAATATCACGGCCCTAATCCGCCATGCGCAGTCCCAATGCACGTCGGTATATAAGTGAGTTGACCTCTGCCACAGGTGAAGAGGCCAGCAAAATGCTTTGTTAGAAACACAATCAGCCCTACTCTTGTCAATGATGGTCAATTTCAAGGATTGTTTTTGGCTGTCAAAATTGTCGATTTCAACTCAAGCTCACGTGCCAGAAAACACTTTTGTACTACGCTTCGTCAATTGCAAGGATAAAAAAACATCATCATCATTTATTGTGAAACCCAATAAGATTCTTATCCAATTACCTAAAAGCTGACCTCGCTAAGGAAAACAACAAATAACAACAATATTCTGTGCCTAAGGGTTCAGGTTGTTAGCAAAATGCTTGAGCAAATATATGTTCAGATATTTCTCTACAGGGTTTTGTTACATTACATTCAAATGACGCAGTGAAAAGCAGTTAGATAGTAAAATATGTATACCCAATGACAACAAAGGTTTCATCTCAAACCTGACTATCATACTGCTCAGTTTCCTTTTCTGTGTCGGATTTTTCTCCAAACTAGAAAAAATCAAATAAACACAATAAATTAAAAATTCAATGCACAAAGCTTACATGCAAACCAGACATCAGTATAACGTAGCTTAACCCTTGTCCTGCTCATAAAACTAGTTAAATGAAGACTTGAAGTCGCTGTATCAATTGCTGATTGGTTGATCGCCAGGGACTAACTATGTGATTGGTTATATGTTGCTACTTTTGAAAAGTTTTGAAAACGTGTATACACGTCAATAGCAGGACAAGGGTTAATATGACCGTACTTGACTATTGATGTAGAAGAACTTTTCAGTGACCAAGAAATGTTCACCAACAGAGATTACACAGAACAGTTCAAACACGTTGGATCTCAAAGAGCAGCACCAGAGTTCAGAAAATTAAATCTCCTTGAAGGTAATGTAGTGGCTGACGCAGTCAGTGTGGACTTGATGTCGTCATTCTGTAGTCACGTGATTGTAAGAATATATAGCTGTGTCATCATGTAATCATCCTCTTTGCTGTCTGTACTTCATCGTGTTAACAACTCTATCTGTCCTCTTATCTACGCTGTGTCTCACGACATAGAGCTGTGGCATCAACGACCATATGTACTCCTTGGAACTCTGCCATCTCTCCCTGTCGTGGGACAAGCAAATTGTCTATCAAATATATTATATGTGGAATGCGAAAGCCTCTATCTTCGTCTCTTCGTCCTCCACAAATGGTGACCAATTATCTACCCTGCAACGGGTGAAATATACTCATGAACTCCTCCACAGTAACATAACCTCCATTTTAAAAGGATGCAAGATTACATATAGAATCTTGAGAACTCGATTGTCATATATTTTTACGGACAGCAAAGATTGCAATTCAGAAACGTTAGGGACAATTATTTGAACAATTTCATTTTGGTTATATGAAGCAGGAAAATATTGCATCCTTAATATGACTTGGTGGATTATTGAGAATACTGTTTGAATCAGTATTATTTGAATTTAATCAATTGTGAATTATTTACTTCCTTTAAATCGAATGTTAGCAGAAAATTCGACCTGTAAAAGCGGTCACCTCTATAGAGCAGCCACCTGTGTATAAAGGCTACCCTTCATAACCCCAAAATGATACTTTCTATAGAAATCAACCTGGACAGGAAGGCCACTGTAGTAGTAATTAGGCAATGTTCTACACCAATAGGAATGCTGATTCAACATCTCTTCTCTATCATCCTGCCATTTACAATTATATTTATTCTCATCTGTGCTCATCACGAGAACACACGACTCGTCGCTTGGCTTATGCTCATACAGCCACCTGTCTATAAAGGTCATTTTTCTCAGTTCAAATAGGTAAGGGTTTCACTGTATGAGGTATCTATGTCTTACAAGTTTCTACAATGCTATCTATGTTCATTACACAGTACCATATCCCCCCAACAGCAAACCGGGATTATCATTCAATACCTGAAGGGAAGGAATCCTTGATGTCCAAATGACCGTGACCTTCAGAGCTTTGAAGACTTTCCACACCTAGTGCCAAACAAAACCAAAAATCATCAAACCGTTTTACTAAGTCTCAGTTCAACGTTCTCATGTTCGAGAGGATGTCATAGCAACAGGAGAGATGCAGAGACGTTTCCTTTCCGCATCATAATAAGAAAGATGTAGAAATAGCAAATAGTTAAAAAATACACATTTGGGCGGCGTGAAAAATGTTATGGCATTGTTTTGTACCTTTGAATAATCGAATTTTCATCAATTCTGGTTAGAAATTCTGATTGCGTAATCAGTTTGCAAATTTTACCCTAGATTTAAATTGTAGGACTGATTCATTTGGACATATTCAAATAGCATATTTCAGGATGTAGTTTCATAGAGAAATGTGAGACTCAAGAAACATTTTGGGCCAACTGAGACCTGACTCGTATGCTAGGCTATTGAATCAAGTATAGAATACAAGCGAGTTGACTTCTACAATATCTTCAAAAACTTCTGTTTGAAATTCATGTAATGTTAGCTCTGATGGCAATTCCATGATTTAAGTTTGGCTGCCAAGACTGTAACCTTCATTCACAAACCATGTGAAGTCATGCATTTGTGTCCAGACATGCATAAATACTGCACTTCCTATATTGGAACAATACAAAACTTCTTCCGTTCAGTTTGAGTCAACTGTGTATAATATTAGTCTTGAGGCAACAGTTCTACGATAAATCCAGCACATTTTAAAGAGGACGAGATTCCCTGACCTCAATGAAGGTTCCAATTCCAGCAGGCACAAGGACAAGAAGACTGGTCTCTTCATCAAACAAGTAGAGGAAGATAATACCAGTACTGACACATCGCCAAATAACTAGGAAAAAAACGCCAAACAGATAATAAAACACTGCTTCAACAGACCATTTTAACATGTTAACATTACGGGAGAGACAAGGTGTATTATGATATCTCCTAACACCAGAGACTGAATTTCTGATATTTTCAAACGTAAATTATTGTAGTTTACAACAATTACATAGCAAAACAATTTTAGAACCATTTTTCGGCGTAGCTGTATACATTTCTTTATATACTGTTGAAGGAGCAACCTTCCTTTTGTTAATAATTTCTACATATATAGAGAAAAATAATTAATAATTAATAATTAATATTTATAATTTCCATTTTTATTGTATGTCATTAACTTCAAATCGTAGTGCTTGTATCTTAGAACTGATTATGGGTCTTCAAATATACTCCTATCTATCTATCTATCTATCTATCTATCTATCTATCTCCTAGAGTTGATTGACATGTATTGTTCTTCTGTTAACCCAAAAGTGGTTCTAGACATGGACTAACAGACACACCTTGGAACATTTGCTAGAATATACTTTCGCTTGACAATGAAAGTTGCATTTTGACTTTGTCTCTACGTTTACCTTTTATCACAAGTCCCTTAACAATATCCAGTTTGCATGTACAGTATAACTCGGTTAATATCACCTCGGATATTATTACGTCTCGGTTATTGTCACAGAAAGTGAAATTCCACTGGTCAGTCCCTAAGCTTTTCTCTTATTCTACTCGGTTAATATCACCTCGGATATTGTCACATCTCGGGTAATATCAAGGCTTTCCAAAGGATTTTTATGGTTACACTCGCTTATTGTCACGCTTTCTGTGATTTGTCGCCTTGCTTGAATTTATAAGCGCCGTAATTGTCGTGAAAGGAAAAGCTGATAAAGTGTTCTTCATTGTGTTTGCCTCATTGAGCGTGATAAATCAAATCAAATGAGTCTTGTGTTGCTGAAATCTCTACATAATTGCTCTGTTTGATGTTGTTACAGAGTTTGCTGTTCTATGACCCACTTTTGTTACTGTTTGAGCCGTTCCTGCAAAATTAGAGGTTTGATTATGAGACTCGGTTATTGTCACGACTCGGATAATATCACGTTTTACAATTTTCCCGAAGGTGTGATATTAACCGAATTACACTGTATAACAACATCATATTGTGTTTTTCTCACCTGTTCTTGTTGACATGCCAACCATAGATTTCTTGTTGCGCCAGTGACTGATGTCATTTTTAAATGCCAGGAAGTCAAAGAGAGCCTAAAGTAATGGAGAGGACGAGTTGTTCACGACACAGCAGCACACGACCAAAGCAATTTCAATAGTGTAATCAAGAACAAACATACGCGGCCTCTCATGCACACGATATAGTCATGTGACTACCAAGAAAGTCAGCCAATTACGCTACTTATAATAATGCAACAAGCGCATTTTGAATTAAGAGTCAAAATATAACGATCTACAGCAAGATCAATAAAACCATTACAATATTTGCTTATATGCAAGAAAAAATGGCCAAACAAAGAAAGTAACAGTTTTAGCGAAATTAATGAGCTCAAGTCAAGAATGCTGGACTTTATAATCCTATTACCAGGAAGACTTTCACAGAATACTTTGCAAGAGACCAATTGAATGGCACACATTCAATCTTGTGATTGAAAGGCTTTCCAAGGGTAGCATTGTACACACAATAAAACAAATTATATCAAGACTGAAGTGATTTACAAACCTCTTTCGAGAAACTATCTGGCAACATTGCGTTACACCAGATTTCATTGCAATAAGACTTAATATAGAATTACATGCTGAAGATAATGATGATGGTGATTACAATCAGAGCTCTGCTTACAAGTAAGAAATCGTGATTATTAAAAACAGCTTTTACTGGAGGGGCTGTTAGGTAGGATCAGGGGGAGGGATGTTAGGGGGAGGGGGTGGTGATCTATAGCACTCATTAAACGGTTCTCCCATATAGGCCATACAGGTAAAGTAAAATTAGTCAATGGTTCGGTCACCAGTGTTGCCTCGAGTACTGTGGCTTTGCTATTCGTGCAGTACTCATCTCCCATTCAAGGCCAGACAGAGCCAAGAGCGCCTTCGAGACATCTCAGGTGCAGGAGGCCAGACCACAGTCAGGCTACTGTTACCTTGTGAACAATTGCTTGTGCTCCGATTGCAGCAACCCACAAGAGGATGCCAGGTCGGGTTTGACCCCGGCTCGATTTAAACCCTGGCAAATCCAGATAAAGCATTAGACACAGAAAATACTTACATGAAGAAGAGCAATGAGGAATGTCACAGCCAGGAAGTAGAGGTTTGTGTCTGTGAACAAGCCCTTGACTTCATCAATATCTTTATCTGAGAATCCTGCAATGTATTAAAACAGAAAAGAATTAAGTGAAAAAAACCATTGGTCCTTCAAGCAATGACACCCGACCGAGATGTGTCGCCAAGGAAACAGTAGGGTGGTATTGTATGGTAATGCATGGACTGTTGATTTGTCTTTCTTTGGTGTTACAGTCAAACCTGTACTAGTGACCACCTCTATAGAGCAGCCACCTGTATATAAAGGCCACTCTTCATAACCCCAAATTGATACTTTGTATAGAAATCAACCTGGACAGAAATAGGACACCTGTCTATAAAGGTCACACTTCCTCGGGTCCCAGAGGTGACCACTATAGACAGGTTTCATTGTACTTTGTCAGCCTTGTCTGACTGTGATTCATGACGTAATATATGTAGCAAGTGCAGCACGGAAAGAAGGACGGCCTCTTTAAATCGTCTACAGCATTTAAAATTGGTCTCTGTGAGGTTGTGTAGACTGGATCAACAGACAAATTATTCAGTGAGAAACCTTCATTGTTGTTCAGTGAGAAACGCTCAATGTGCCAACGATCTGATCTTAAACATCTGCTGAACGCCAATTGGTTCAAACGCTATCACATAGCTAAAACCAAAGTAATCACATTTACACCTTTACTTTCAGAACATCAAACAATGTCTGCTGATTATCTCTGCCTTTGCAATTGAGATACACCATGAAGGATGGAACAGATCAAATCTCACCAAATGACTTCATCTTGATCAACGTCTGCTCGACAGTTGCCCAGATTCTGAGTCGACCAATTGAGACAGGAAAATGCTCTATCGACAGCGGAACTTCCATCATGGTCGAGTTGACTGCCTGAAAGGGATGAAGACAAAATGGAGTCAGATCATTCTTTACAATAACAGGAAAGAGGAAAACCTAGGTAAAATAACAAAGCTACCCTTGTGAAATAAATTGTATTACAGTGAAACCTGCCTATAATGATCACTTTTGGGACCTGAAAAATGACCTTTATAGACAGGTGGCCTTTCTGTCTCAGTTGATTTCTATAGAAAGTATCGTGTTGGGGTTACGAAGAATGGTCTTTATACACAGGTGGCTGCTCTATAGAGGTGGCCCCTAATACAGGTTTGACTGTAACATGAATGGTGACCAGTCAACAATAAAGCAATATTCTTGAAAAAAGCTAAGGTCAACAAGGTCAAAGCAAACGTAATCTAAGGTTATCAATGTAATCTAAGAGAAGTCAACTTTCACATACTTACACCAACAAATGTGTGGTTGAGTTTGTACTTAGAGAGGAGACAGTTAACTTTTACTCGTATACTGAAGAACTTTCATAATTACAATGTTTTTGCGCAACTTGAAAAGAATATTGTTACATTCTTAAACCTGTAATCGTAACTGAAATAATTATATTTGCTTATAATGTTTTGGTAGCTCTTCACATTTCTGTTCTTAGCTCAGTAACTATTGCATTTAACATCACATACGTGCCGAAACCTTGTAAAATACTTACAGTCGAACCTGTGGTAAGTGGACAGTCAAGGGTCCACTCACAATTGTCCGTATAGGACAGGTGTCCGCTTACGAGAGGATGACGTCATTTAATAACAACGATAGATGAGGCTCAACAAAGGGGAACTTTAACAATAGAAATTTTCGATTTCGAATTTCAAAAGTTAAAATTCGGAAAAACGAATTCGAATAATTTTGACAAACGACTTCAAGCAACGCGGTTCAAATTTTCTTGGCTATCGAACAACCTATCACTTGTTTCCGTTCTCTGTGTGCTGAGTATTGTCATCGTTTTGCTGCTGTGCGACTGAAAAATCACTTGCAAGACGAGATCCAACTTTTCGTAGGGCGCGGTTGATGGCGATACCAAACGGAAATGGCTTTCCCGCCACAAGGTCGTGTTGCTATGACACCCGCTTTTCTGAAGATATAACACACCAGTGTTGAATTACTTATGCATTGTTTGCTTCAGCACTCACAAAAGAAAAGGAGGTTCAAATTACCGTTCTCAGGTTCAATCATTTCTGCGAACTCGAGTCATAAAACTGAAAGACCCAGAAACGGGTAAACGTTGACAAAGCGTTCCCAACGGAAGTCTTTAGCAGCTGTTTATGATGATGTGGCGCTTTGATGTTGTTAAATTATGCATCACAAAAGCTGTTGCCGTGATTGTGCATGTGAATGAAACTCGACCTTCAAAAAAGGCCTTGTAACAACTGGTAACAGAAAGCAATGTCCGCTTATGGGAGGTTTGTGGTCCGCAAGGGACTCACAAAATGTGTCGCTGTCCGCGTTGGACAGGTTTCCGCTTACTGGAGGTGTGATCTATTGAATTTTTGACCGGGGGACCAAAATGTGTCCACTTACGAGAGGTGTCCGCTACTACAGGTTCGACTGTACACAACTTCAATCTAAGCTACAGTGCATTTCTAAAACTGATATAAGCGAAAGCGTGCAGTAGGCTATCTATCAATCATGAATTTAACCTCCCGATAGTAAATTGCCAAAGGACGAAACTTACTTTGCTGTTTCTGTGCAGCATACTTAGCGAGTCTGCATAAAGCAAAGGCAGATACGAACCATCTTTTGAGAACCTAAAATCATCAGAAAGCAACAGAAAGCATTTGAGAGAAACAAAATTTAACAAAAATACTAATGTTAATGATTTAAGAAGACAATAGCAGCTACAAACGCGGCTTTTAATCACTTTATTGCTGCCGTGTCAAGTGCTGATTCAATGAAATGGCAATACCCATCAATTATTTCCAAGAATAATTATGATGAATTCGGATGAAGTGAAGCACAAAACATCTATTTTACATACGCTGACACAGTCAACAACAACAAGAACACAACAACAACAAACAACAACAATCAACAACAACAAGAACGCAACAAGAACAATAACAAGAACAAGAACAGTCAACAAGAACGCAATCATCAGGCCAAAAGCAACTGTTAATCAAACACAATATTGCGTGTCCCAAGGGAGGCATTGCTATTCATCAAGCTAAAACTTCTGTAGGCCTACCCAGTTCAACCAGGACCTCAGGGGAGACAAACTTTAAGCTTACTGAGCTACCCTTCAAAAGTAAATCAAATGAACGAATAAATTGTTAGTAGATATGCTACCAACCTGATAAGGTGATAAATGTCGCCAGGGATTGCCATCCTTTGAAACGAAACATTATAGGTCACAGTGTAAAGGACAAGTTTGTTGTAGATGTGAGTAATAGGTTTGCCAGTGCTCTGCAAGTAAATTAATAATCAGAATCCTCAATCAAGTCCAAATGCTTGACGTAGCATATGCTGTAAGGAAGCAAAATACAAAGGCTACGTAGGTAGGTCCCGCGCATGACATGATTAAAAAAAGCCCCAATAGGTTCAATAAAGAAAGGGATGCATGCAGTAAAACCTGTCGATAATGGTCACTTTCGGGACCTGAAGAAATAGACCTTAAAACAGAGGTGGCCCTTCTGTCTGTCACGGCTGTGTTAATTAGTTCACAGCTTGAGTGAGCTGATGTCGTGTTGTGTACAGTCGTGAGATTGTTTTGATTATTAAATGGGAGTTCAGGTGAACGGTTGTGTCTCGACGTTCTATTACATGGTGTCAGAAGTGGGATCGATTTGCGTACATCGGTAAGAAGAAAGATGGCCAAATACGATCAACCCAGCAAGTTCAGTTTTCGCCCCGAAGAGTGGGAAGATTGGCTGGAAGATTTCAACCGCT